>OZ025248.1:34658827-34700359 GCA_964019135.1 Arenicola marina
ACGGGGTCTGGGACATCCCCCTCCCGCTTCCCTTCCCCCTCCTTCTTCCCCTCTCACCCACCCCACCCTCCTGACCCACGGGCGGGCGGAAGAGCCTGAGAGGCGGGCGGGGGGGTGGGGAGGATGGGGGGGGGGGGCGGAGAGGGAGGCCAGCGGGCGGTGGTGGAAATGGCCCAGATCCCTGTCGCCCCGGTATTGACAAAACCACCTGCCTGGGCCGGGAAACGTTTCATGTCTCCAAATTACCCAGACGGGTCATTTTCCGAGAGCGAGCCCGCCGAGACCCGACCACGGCCAGTTCTGCATCCGCTACAGACTGGGCGACGTCATTGCAGTTTATTGATGGTTGGGGGTAGAGGGCGTGGGGGGGGGGAGGGGAGGGGGAGAGGGGCAGGCGGAGGAGGGGAGAGGGTGGGTGGCGGGGGATTTGGGGTGGTATGACGCCGAGCGACTGATTGGTGAACTATAGGACTCCTGGTTTGGGCGTTCGTGATGAGAAGGAGCTTGCGGGAGGTGAGGATCAGGGGCGGGAGAGGGGGGTGGGGAGCATCATTACGCAGTAATTTGGGGATTATATCAGTCAAAATATTTATGTATATAATGAAATATAATGAGATGGTGACAGTATTTTTCACGTTTTTAATTTTGAAACAAAGCTTGAGAGCGATGAAGCGGCCGTGGGAGGGGGAACAGAAGAAATGGGTGGGAGTGGGTAAAAAGGAAAGTGGGGTGGGTATTGAACAAGAGGGATTGGAATGAGGGGTGAAAATAGGGGTAGAGGGGGTGGGGAGGGAGCGGTAACGAGAGGGGTTGGGCGAGCGTGGGGATATAGAGAGGGGTGGGGTAGAGAAGGGTGGGGTGGAGACCTTCCCCCATCATCCGCTCTAGACTGTGAGGGTAGAGAGGGGTGGGGATGGAGGCCCTCACCCCACCCCCCACCCTGGACAGTACCCGTTCAGCGTCCACCCGTGTAGACCAGCTGTCCCAGACTGGACGGGCGGAAATGAACACGGCATATCTGAGCGTAGCCACCGGAGGCCAGCGGATGACGTAGAGGGGAAGGGGGGGGGGCAGTGGGGGGGCGGCAGGGGCAGTCACCCCTGGCAGTAGCCTTGGCCTCTGCTCCACCAACCTGACCACAATCCTGTGGCGCCAACAGTATCACAAAGTCTGTCTATCACCACAGTCACCATCATCACAAAGCCCGTCTATCACCACCGTCACCACCATCACAAAGTCCCTCTATCACCACCGTCACCACTATCACGAAGTCCGCCCAGCACCACCGTCACAACCATCACAAAGTCCGTCTATCACCCCCGTCACCACTATCACGAAGTCCGCCCAGCACCACCGTCACCACCATCACAAAGTCCGTCTATTCCCACCGTCACCACCATCACAAAGTCCGTCTATCACCCCCGTCACCACTATCACGAAGGTCGTCTGGCACCACCGTCACCATCATCACAAAGTCCGTCTATTCCCACCGTCACCACCATCACAAAGTCCGTCTATCACCCCCGTCACCACTATCACGAAGGTCGTCTGGCACCACCGTCACCATCATCACAAAGTCCGCCTAGCACCCCCGTCACCACCATCACATAGTCCGTCTATCACCACCGTCACCACTATCACGAAGGTCGTCTGGCACCACCGTCACCATCATCACAAAGTCCGCCTAGCACCCCCGTCACCACCATCACATAGTCCGTCTATCGCCACCGTCACCACTATCACGAAGCTCGTCTAGCACCACCGTCACCACCATCACATAGTCCGTCTATCGCCACCGTCACCACTATCACGAAGCTCGTCTAGCACCACCGTCACCACCATCACATAGTCCGTCTATCGCCACCGTCACCACTATCACGAAGCTCGTCTAGCACCACCGTCACCACCATCACATAGTCCGTCTATTCCCACCGTCACCACCATCACAAAGTCCGTCTATCACCCCCGTCACCACTATCACGAAGTCCGCCCAGCACCACCGTCACAACCATCACAAAGTCCGTCTATCACCCCCGTCACCACTATCACGAAGTCCGCCCAGCACCACCGTCACCACCATCACAAAGTCCGTCTATTCCCACCGTCACCACCATCACAAAGTCCGTCTATCACCCCCGTCACCACTATCACGAAGGTCGTCTGGCACCACCGTCACCATCATCACAAAGTCCGCCTAGCACCCCCGTCACCACCATCACATAGTCCGTCTATCGCCACCGTCACCACTATCACGAAGGTCGTCTGGCACCACCGTCACCATCATCACAAAGTCCGTCTATTCCCACCGTCACCACCATCACAAAGTCCGTCTATCACCCCCGTCACCACTATCACGAAGGTCGTCTGGCACCACCGTCACCATCATCACAAAGTCCGCCTAGCACCCCCGTCACCACCATCACATAGTCCGTCTATCGCCACCGTCACCACCATCACAAACCCCGTCCAGCCCCACCGTCACCATCATCACAAAGTCGGTCTATCACCACCGTCACCACCATCACAAAGTCCGTCTAACACCACCCTCACCACCATCACAAAGTCGGTCTATCACCACCGTCACCACTATCACGAAGCTCGTCTAGCACCACCGTCACCACCATCACAAAGTCCGTCTATCACCACCGTCACCATCACGAAGCTCGTCTAGCACCACCGTCATCACTATCACAAATTCCGTCTATCACCACCGTCACCACCATTACGAAGCTCGTCTGGCACCACCGTCACCACCATCACAAAGTCCGTCTATCACCACCGTCACCATCACGAAGCTCGTCTAGCACCACCGTCATCACTATCACAAATTCCGTCTATCACCAACGTCACAAAGTCCGTTTAACACCACCGTCACCAGCGTCACCACCATCACAAAGTCCGTCCATCACCACCGTCACCACCGTCACAAAGTCCGTCTATCATCACCGTCACCACCATCACGAAGCTCGTCTAGCACCACCGTCACCACTATCAAAAATTCCGTCTATCACCAACGTCACAAAGTCCGTTTAACACCACCGTCACAACCGTCACCACCGTCACAAAGTCCGTCTATCATCACCATCACCACCGTCGCTACCACCACCACCATCATCACCACCGTTACCACCACTACCGTCACCACCATCACCACCACGACTACCGTCACCACCCCCACGTTGAGGTCAGTGGCTTGGCGTGTCGAGCAGCTATTCACGCCGGAACCCAGCCGTCATCCCGGGTTGATGGGAGTCACCTCGAGTCCTGGATCCCGATTGACAGGCCGACCCCGGCTATTGAGTGACCCCGGCTTGACATTGAACGGACGGCAGCGATTCGGCATACGTCACTTCCGGAAACCGGTCGTCTGTCACTGTTGCCCGACGTCCCACACTCACTGAAGTCTTGATGTCGCCGCTTGCCGCTTGGGTCGCTGGGGTCGCGTTTTGCCATCTTCTGCGGCCGCCACCAGAGGGCGTGGTGTCTGCCCCCGCCGGTCAGCCACCAGCTGCCTCAGACATCCGCTTGGTGACGCGTTCATCACTCGTCGTGGCCGCAACTCATATATACATACAGAGGTAAGGCCTCATTTCATAGACTTTCCGCATGCGTCCTTTTTATTCTTCCGTGTTTTATGATAATCGTAGCTCCTTCCTTTGTGGCCGGTATCTTTACCACCGACATAAATCGCTTGTTTAATGGTGACCATTGCTGACGACCCCCGCTGCCTTAAGGAATAGGAACTCCCGGTCAGTCATAATCCCCACCCATCCCCCCACCCCCCACTTCTCACCACCAACCCCTTTTTTTTTTACGGACCTTCACCCTCCCTCCGCTCATTAACAACCCGACAACGGTGCTTTTTGTTCCTGATAACTTCTTTAGCCGCCCACAGCTCTGTACCCCCCCCCCCCCGCTCCCCACCCCGCGGCCCCGACCTTCCCCCTAGCCCCACTCGGCGGGCGGGGGTCAGCGCCTCTGGTGGTGCGGGAGACACGAACTAGGTCCGCCCGAGGGGTTGTTGACACGGGATGCGCTCACTTCTCAATTATCCGGCTCCATTTGTCTGGTCAGCAGCTGCTTTTGACCAGTGAGGCTGGGGGGGATGGTGGTGGTGGTGGGGGGGGGGGGGGTGATGCATCGCGGAAGGGGTGCAATGACACTAACCCCGACCATCAATTATTGCCCCCGCCCCCCCCCCCCTTTCCCTCTCCACAGGTCTCAGATCTCACGCTGTATTATTTAAGGCAGATTGCCACACGTTACGGGCCCCTCACCGTGGTCCAGTCGGCAGGCGGTCAGCGCAGGCTGTGCGTGCATGCATCCATATAGTCAGATAGGTGCAGTTGATAAATACGGCATTGCCGATTAATGAACCTGTCTTCTATGTTAGCGACAGACAATGTTTGGTCGCGCTTGCGGCAGACGCCCCCACCAAAAAAAATATTAAAAACATTAATTAAAAGAACCCCATTCCGCCCTCTCTCCATCACTTTGTTTTCAGATCGTGGCCCGGTAAGTATTATTTACCGTTTTACAAGGTCCCTTGTAAAACGATTAGAGATATATTGTCAAATAATATTGTTATTTTCTTCCACGATCTGAATCCTTGATGAACCGCAACATTCTATGGACCGAATACCTCGTCCTGTCCGAACAACATTCGGTTTATAGAAGTCTTTCTGTGTAAGACTGAATGTGGTTGTCAGACATGGTATATGTAAGATAAATGGATATAACAATAAGAGAAAATAGAATGCATGATCACTTTATTTTCAAAAACATATCAATAGAAGACGAAATTTATGACCACCCCCCCCCCTTCCCCACCCATGTAAACCTATTCTGAAGACTGTTCACTCATTATTAAAACATGAATCTCTCGATATCTTCTTCGGTGACTGTTCACAACAGCTTGACAATTTAAAAGCGAAGAGAAACAACTAAACAACCAAGGTCATTTTTGAGACACAAATTAACAACAAGATCCTGGCACCTGTCAGCGCGATTTTAAATCCAAAGATTTCATCCATGACAGTAAAACACATTTTCTATTTATCTTAAATCTGGCGTTATTTTAGTGTCATTTAAAAAACATAAAAGTAGGTGCGCCGTTACACATTAGGCCCCATTGCGTTTAAGCTATCGTGTAATCCAAGATTAAAAGATACCTCAACAGATTTCAACCATTGCATTGATATCACACACAACACACACGGGAGAAAGAAAGAAATAAGCGGGACTTATTGCGCAGATCCTCACAATGCGCCCCTGCAAGGTTCCTCAGTGGCTGGAACAAAGCGCAGAGTCGCCCCCTAGGGAGTGCCAGTGGAAAGTACTAACTCAAATTGACTCAGCCTTGCACCCTCCCCAACCACCTCCCGCACACTAGCCCCCTTGCTATCCCTACCACAACCACTACCACCACTATACCCGACTTTCGTCCCCTTCCAATACCATTGGTGACTCGGATTTTCCTGTTAGCTTCACTGGAAATCCCTCATGACGTCACAGAAAATTCCTCATGACGTCATGGGAAATCTTCCATGGCGTCACTGGAAACCTAGGAAACGTCTTTGGAACCACTGGTGACATCACTGGGGCTCGTTCGTGACGTCATTGGACGGCCCCTGATAACTTCAATGGAAACCATGGTGACGCCACGCGACAGGCTTCGCGACGTATCTAAAAACCCAGGTGACGTCACAGGACACCCCTTGTGAGGTATCTGTAAACCCTGGTGACGTCACTGGAGTTCCCAGGTGACCTCATCTGAACCCACTGGCAAACTGCAAATTCATTCGTGACGTCACTGCAACCTGATCGGTGACGTCGCAGGACTCCCCTGGTGACGTCAGTCGAAGAGGTCCGGGTCGATGTGTTGGGGGGCGGGGGGCGCCTCCGTGCTGAGGGCCGGGGGCTGGACCCGGGCGTCGTACGTCCACCTGGGGTACATGCGCTTGTAGAGGTTCATCATCACCGAGTCCTGCGACTTGAGCTGGCTGTCGAAGTAACACTTCATGTGGCCGTGGGTACCTAGAGGACGGGTCAGTCAGTACAAGGTCAAGGATGGGCACGTGGTCAAAGGTCAGTCAGTACAAGGTCAAGGATGGGCACATGTTCATACGTCAGTCAATATAGGGTCAAGGACGCGACAAGTAGTGTTGTGAGGGAAACACAGACAGACGAAACTCGAAATACATAGCTCCAGAATAGCATATACGCCATTGCACAGATGGTTATGGCTAGAGTTTTCCAATGCAACTATTTTTTCTTTTTTTTTACAATAATCAAATTTCGCTGGCATGTGGCCGTTATTATGTATATTTATATGTAACTGTTCCCCGAAATGGGCGACACGATGTCACCCCGACGTGTGTGAATACTGACCTAGCGGCTCCTTCATGTCACCCCGACGTGTGTGAATACTGACCTAGCGGCTCCTTCATGTCACCCCGAGGTGTGTGAATACTGACCTAGCGGCTCCTTGATGTCACCCCGACGTGTGTGAATACTGACCTAGTGGCTCCTTGATGTCACCCCGACGGGTGTGAATACTGACCTAGCGGCTCCTTGATGTCACCCCGACGGGTGTGAATACTGACCTAGCGGCTCCTTGATGTCACCCCCACGGGTGTGAATAATGACCTAGCGGCTCCTTGATGTCACCCCGACGGGTGTGAATACTGACCTAGCGGCTCCTTGATGTCACCCCCACGGGTGTGAATAATGACCTAGCGGCTCCTTGATGTCACCCCGACGGGTGTGAATACTGACCTAGCGGCTCCTTGATGTCACCCCCACGTGTGAGAATACTGACTTAGCGGCTCCTTGATGTCACCCCGACGGGTGTGAATACTGACCTAGCGGCTCCTTGATGTCACCCCCACGGGTGTGAATAATGACCTAGCGGCTCCTTGATGTCACCCGGACGTGTGTGAATACTGACCTAGCGGCTCCTTGATGTCACCCCGACGTGTGTAAATACTGACCTAGCGGCTCCTTGATGTCACCCGGACGTGTGTGAATACTGACCTAGTGGCTCCTTGATGTCACCCCGACGTGTGTGAATACTGACCTAGCGGCTCCTTGATGTCACCCCCACGGGTGTGAATACTGACCTAGCGGCTCCTTGATGTCACCCCCACGGGTGTGAATACTGACCTAGCGGCTCCTTGATGTCACCCGGACGTGTGTGAATACTGACCTAGCGGCTCCTTGATGTCACCCCGACGGGTGTGAATACTGACCTAGCGGCTCCTTGATGTCACCCCGACGTGTGTAAATACTGACCTAGCGGCTCCTTGATGTCACCCGGACGTGTGTGAATACTGACCTAGTGGCTCCTTGATGTCACCCCGACGTGTGTGAATACTGACCTAGCGGCTCCTTGATGTCACCCCCACGGGTGTGAATACTGACCTAGCGGCTCCTTGATGTCACCCCGACGTGTGTAAATACTGACCTAGCGGCTCCTTGATGTGACCTCGACGTCCCCACTTTGTTCGCAGCTCCACTGGTTTGAACCACATGATGTCATCTGCAAATAACCAATGCAGATTTCATGTCTATTTTCCACTTTTGACAACTTTAGTAATAATAATAAAAGTAGGCAAGCATGACAACAAATACACATAAACAAAATATTAACATTTGCCCCGGTTTCATGAGACATGGCATGCATGCATTTGCCAATATTTGGAAAATAACAAGAAACTTCAACTTTGTCATAACGTTTCAGTGCATGCCCCACGCTACCATCCTGACGAAGAACATCACTCACAACAGATTTGTTTCACACAACTTTCATCCGATGCTAATGGGCCACCAACCTAAATCATATAAAACTAGATCTATTGAACTTTAGTTTAGTAGAAATTTCGACGAGGCGTCAACTTCAATATCAAATTATTCACCCAACGTTCTGCCATCAAATGCTTCATTATACGTGAATTACAGATGTCAGGTCAACCCAGAACCTAAATATAGATTTGAATCTACTGTTATCGGTCAATTCGTCAACATCTTTAAATTAGTAATGTCAGTCTGAGAACCGTGCTCGCCGGTACATTATTGTTGTAGTTTAAGTGAGAGAAAAGACTCAATTACCGTAGGCCTTTAGGTTCTGTAAATATATATAAATATCGCCATGGTCATGACTTTGTGAAACGGCGAAGCGAGGAAACACACGACAACAGGCGTACATGGTAGTCCCACGGTACAGCCACATGTTAACGCCATAGTGTCATTATTCAAGCGAAGGCTTTGGTTTGAGCGAGCGGCTGTTGCAACAAATTCTTTACCAGGTTACTTCTTTACAACACGTTAATATCGACCAGTGTATATCGTTTATGGCGATCATACATGATTCAAATAAAAACGTATTTATTTACCACACACCCTCGATGATTTAGCCCACATATCCAATCCCCCGCCTCCCCCCTCCTACCCGCACCCCCTCTTGATCTACTTCATATTAGTACCTTCCCTCGACAAACGGGGTTGACAAATTCTTGGTAACAAAATACAGAATACATATATACTTACAGGAAGGCGTCTGAAGCACGTTATTTGAGGACAACCCAATAATCGATAAACACTTAGTTTCAGTGCAAATAGAATTTTGTCGCGGAAGGTCGCATCGGGTTTATTTAAGTCGTTTTTAATCATATCCATCATAAAACCACAACTCTGGCACAAATTAAATATTGAACGAGTGTCGGACTCGGGGTGACAGGCATCGGATGGACATGGCTATAATACTCACAGTGCCCGGCTATTACACACCACGCCGCACTCAGCCAACACCAACTCCAGGAAAAGCTTTTGTTTAATTTTTCTCAGGATAGAAGTCGGTGAAATGAAACGAGGTGTATCGGCCCGTCACAGAGCAGACGGGTACACCGGCCAGGCGGTACGCCGGTTAGCCGGTACCCTGATTAGCCGGGACCCCGGTCAGCCAGTAGCCCGTTTACCGGTAGCCCGTTTAGCCGGTACCCCGGTCAGCCGGTAGCCCGTTTACCGGTAGCCCGTTTAGCCGGTACACCGGTCAGCCGGTATCCCGGTACGCTGGTAGACAGATATCCCTGTGCTTCGGTACGCCGGTAGACAGATACAGGTATGCCGGTAGGCAGGTACCCCTGTGTGCCGGTACACCGGTAGACAGATACCCCTGTCTGCCGGTATGCCGGTAAGCAGATACCCCTGTGTTTCGGTACGCCGGTAGACAGATAGCCCTGTCTGCCGGTATGCCGGTAGGCAGATACCCCTGTGTTCCGGTACGCCGGTAGGCAGATACCCCTATGTTCCGGCACGCCGGTAAGCAGATACCCCTGTGTTCCGGTACTTCGGTGGGCAGATACCCCTATGTTCCGGCACGCCGGTAAGCAGATACCCCTGTGTTCCGGTACTTCGGTGGGCAGATACCCCTGTGTTCCGGTACGCCGGTAGGCAGATACCCCTGTGTGCCGGTACGCCGGTAGGCAGATACCCCTGTGTGCCGGTACGCCGATGGGCAGATACCCCTGTGTGCCGGTACGCCGTTAGGCAAGTACCCTTGTGTGCCGGTACGCCGGTAGGCAGATACCCCTGTGTGCCGGTACGCCGGTAGGCAGATCCCCCTGTGTGCCGGTACGCCGGTGGGCAGATACCCCTGTGTGCCGGTACGCCGGTGGGCAGATAACCCTGTGTGCCGGTACGCCGGTTGGGAGGTACCCCTGTGCCATCGACAAGTCGATATATGTTGTGGCACCATATGGTGAGCCCCACAAGCAGGGTGAGGCAGCCAGGGTGAGGAGAGAGCCACGGACACCCCCCCACCCCCACCCCAACCCACAGATTGATCACCCAATCCATACCACACCGGCCAGACCCGCACTACGAGTAATGTAATGTGTCCATAGGATGCTAGGGGGGGGGGAGGGACGTGTCTATCCCCGTGGGGGGTAGGGGGAGGGGCGTGTCTATCCCCGTGGGGGTAGGGGGTGGAGTGGTCCTAGTGTCTGCCCATCCCCGTGTTGCCACTAACTCCCACTGACCTTGTGTCTCACCCACCAACACAAAGTACAGATTCCGTTAGCGACAGACTCTCCAGGGTAATTAATCAGGAGCGGTTCGGTCTCGTACGCCGCTGTTTATAATCAACTTGTTCACAGTCAAGAACTTCATATTTAAACACAGCACGACTTAACAATTATTTAATCGTGGCCATGATAGTGGTATGTGTATAATGTGACCCTGTGATATCTTAACGACAGAAACGTCGGCACTTGGCGCACGTGGTTCTCGTGAATGTCACCCTTGACCTCATAAAAGTATCTTTTTCCACCGCCCATTTGAAATTTCGCCATTATAAAGTCTAGCCACCTATGCCGACGTAAATGTGTTTATTACCGTTATCATTTAACATTTATCTGATATAACTATATGCAGCAAAGACGCATCTGATACCTTTATCTGACATAAACATCTGCAGCCCAGACACATCTGGTTAAAAACCTGTATCTGATATTAACATCTGCAGCCCAGACACATCTGGTGAAAAAAATTGTATCTGATATTGACATCTGCAGCCCAGCCACATCTGGTGACAAACCTGTATCTGACATAAACATCTGCAGCCCAGCCACATCTGGTGACAAACCTGTATCTGACATAAACATCTGCAGCCCAGCCACATCGGGCAAAGAACCTTTATCTGACATATGTGCCTGAAATAAATATCGGACGTCCAGCCACATCTGATGTAACTGATATAAACATCTTCAAAATACCAACAGCTTGTGAAGAACCTTTATCTGATATATGTGTTTGAAATAAATGTGTGCAAACTGCCCACTTCTAGGGTGATAAACAACATGTAATATGATATAGACGTATGTAGCCCCCCAACTGCTGGTAAAAAAACTGCTGCTAATGTTCCTGAAATAAACCTCCACAGTTTTAATGGACTCCCGATGATACACCCGCGCACCACTCCCTTTTCTCTCTAAATATCTCTGCCAGCCATGTGTTACACGTATTGAAAGGGGGAATCAATTATTGAAGGTAATTAAGTAATTTGTTCGCTATGCCACCACGCAAAAATATCGATGGTATACTTAACGAGTTTGCCAATATTTAGTCATTATATGTGAAGTGCCCGTTATTTTTTACTGCGCTTCATATAATTTAGTAAACGAGCTGAACACCAGAATGGTTGTCTGACATGTACTTATTTGGCTATTATCACTCGTCTACTTGTCACTTGTAATTGCGAGGGTGAGGGGCATATCTGATTTTTAAGACAGTAAAAACATCTGTAGCCCGGGATCGCATATAACAGCTTATTAAGCCAACTGCTGCTCCGTATATGATGCAAACTTATGTTCACCGGTATGTGAAATAAACATATGCAACCCGGTATCTGATATAACGTTACACATCGGTACCCCGGCATCTGATATAAACATCTGTATCCCGGGCATCTGATATAAACATCTGTATGCCGGAATTCTGATGTAAATATCTGCATCCCAGTATATGATATAAATATCTGTATCCCTGAATCTGATGAAAACCTCTGTATCCCTGAATCTGATGAAAACCTCTGTATCCCTGAATCTGATGTAAACTTCTGTATCCCTGAATCTGATGAAAACCTCTGTATCCCGGTATCTGATGAAAACCTCTATATCCCTGAATCTGATGAAAACCTCTGTATCCCGGTATCAGATGAAAACCTCTGTATCCCTGAATCTGATGAAAACCTCTAAATCCCTGAATCTGATGAAAACCTCTGTATCCCGGTATCTGATGAAAACCTCTGTATCCCTGAATCTGATGAAAACCTCTGTATCCCTGAATCTGATGAAAACCTCTGTATCCCTGAATCTGATGAAAACCTCTATATCCCTGAATCTGATGAAAACCTCTGTATCCCGGTATCTGATGAAAACCTCTGTATCCCTGAATCTGATGAAAACCTCTGTATCCCTGAATCTGATGAAAACCTCTGTATTCCGGTATCTGATGAAAACCTCTGTATCCCTGAATCTGAGGAAAACCTCTGTATCCCTGAATCTGATGAAAACCTCTGTATCCCGGTATCTGATAAAAACCTCTGTATCCCTGAATCTGATGAAAACCTCTGTATCCCTGAATCTGATGAAAACCTCTGTATTCCGGTATCTGATGAAAACCTCTGTATCCCTGAATCTGATGAAAACCTCTGTATCCCTGAATCTGATGAAAACCTCTGTATCCCGGTATCTGATGAAAACCTCTGTATCCCGGTATCTGATGAAAGCCTCTGTATCCCTGAATCTGATGAAAACCTCTGTATCCCGGTATCTGATGAAAACCTCTGTATCCCTGAATCTGATGAAAACCTCTGTATCCCTGAATCTGATGAAAACCTCTGTATCCCGGTATCTGATGAAAACCTCTGTATACCGGAATCTGATGAAAACCTCTGTATCCCTGAATCTGATGAAAACCTCTATATCCCGGTATCTGATGAAAACCTCTGTATCCCGGTATCTGATGAAAACCTCCGTATCCCTGAATCTGATGAAAACCTCTGTATCCCTGAATCTGATGAAAACCTCTGTATCCAGGTATCAATTGAAAACCTCTGTATCCCGGTATCTGATGAAAACCTCTGTATACCGGAATCTGATGAAAACCTCTATATCCCTGAATCTGATGAAAACCTCTGTATCCCGGTATCTGATGAAAACCTCTGTATACCGGAATCTGATGAAAACCTCTATATCCCTGAATCTGATGAAAACCTCTGTATACCGGAAGCTGATGAAAACCTCTATATCCCTGAATCTGATGAAAACCTCTGTATACCGGAAGCTGATGAAAACCTCTATATCCCTGAATCTGATGAAAACCTCTGTATCCCGGAATCTGATGAAAACCTCTGTATCCCGGAATCTGATGAAAACCTCTGTATCCCGGAATCTGATGAAAACCTCTGTATCCCGGTATGTGATATAAACATTTGTATCTCGGTATCGGATATATACATCTGTATGTCAGTATCTGATACAAACATTTGTATCTCGGTATCTGATATGAACACCTGTATCCCGGTATGCGATATAAGCATCTGTCTCTCGCTATCTGACAAACATCTGTATCTCGGTACCTGATACAAACATCTGAATTCCGATACCTCATATAAAACATATGTATCTCGGTATCAGATACAAATATTTGTATCCCGATATCTATACAAACATCTGTATCTCGGTATCTGATATACAAATATGTATCTCGGTATCTGATATACACATCTGTATACCGATATCTGACATAAACATCTGAATCTCGGTATCTTATATAAACATCTGTATACCGATATCTGACATAAACATCTGAATCTCGGTATCTGATATAAACATCTGCAGGCCGATATCTGCATCCCACTCACCTCTGGTGAAGAACATGTATCTGACGACGACCAGTCTCTTCAGGATCTTGAGGGGGTGTCCACTGAGGACGATTCGCTTGACGACCACGCGGTCCGGATTGACCGAGTGTAGACTTCCGGTCGCGACAAGGTCATGACCCCCTGGACGAGACAGTAAAAACAAGATGGCTGCGGCGCAAGGGAATTACGACTGACGGAGTACAAGACTCGCATACCACACATCAAGCCTCACAGATCTATTAGACATCTATAAAAGCATCCCAGAAAAGTCAATTCAAATTGTACATCTTTTGAGATTTGACGATTAACTGTAATTCCGGATCACGTGGCTGTCATGTGATCAATCACGTTCACGTTTTTGCAAGCAACTCTATTACGTCTTATCACAGATGACCATCTACCGGGTATTGAAGTCAGAGCACCTTAGGTACCCCTATAGGTCTGAAACACCTATTAATAGTCCTGCCCATCACTCTCCTACCAGATCATTGAAAACTACATTACGCAAAAGAATCGCGCACGACTAACAGGGCATATACATTAGGTTAAATAAATTGTCATAAATTTTTAAATAAATTGCCATAAATTGTTAAATAGATTGTCATAAATTGTTAAATAGATTGTCATAAATTTTTGAATATTAAATAAATTGTCATAAATTGTTAAATAGATTGTCATAAATTTCTAAATAAATTGTCATAAATGGTTAAATAAATTGTCATAAATTGCTAAAAATTGTTAAATACATTGTTAAATAAATTGTTAAATAAATTGTTATAAATTGTAAGAAGGCATAAATTTAACCAGTGTATCCAGTTAAAAGGCATACCGTAGTTGTTTAGACCATTACTCCGTTCAGACCAAACACGTAAAACCGCTGAAATACACATCGCCCGCTCACCTTGACCATTCTCCCGGAAGACAATGACGGACGAAGGCGGGAACAAGATTGGCGCGTAAACAGTGGCTACCATGGCAACGTCTGTCTTGAAGAAACGCTCGAACTGAAACCGAGACACAGACACATGGCACTGACCTTGACCTTGGAAGACGAGTTGGGAGATATGGTCCACTTGCTACATCGTGAGGCACATTATTACTAGCAACATACTGTGTGGTCTTTTAAAAGCACGAGGAACACCAATGCAGCAAATATATAAGCTTATATACGTTGATGAATATCGTTATCTTTAGTCTTTATTAATTTGTAAAAGCACAGCGACAATCAATTTTAGGGGAGAACAAATATTGAACTCGTGTAGCTTCGAACACAGGACAGGATGTTACAAAACATATTTCATCTTCCATGCACTCATTTGAATTTAAAAGGCGGATGTTTCCCCGCATTATCACATGCCTCACATTTGCCTAGGTGTGGATCGAACCATGCTCCGGCCTCTCGGTCTGAGCAAGCAACACACGCTCGACATCAGCAGAACACGCTACCCACTGGGCCACGGGGCGACACTCCAGGGCAATAAACCGTTAAGATCGTTCACGATATTAAGAAGAAGTATAAATGCGATAATAATAATATTAATAACAGACCTTGTGTTTGTCGGAGTTGGTGTGTTCTGAGAAGATCGGAGCGGCCGTGAACCGACGGTAACCCACGTGGAACACCAGGCGCTCCTTGGATTTGATTGGCTGAGAGCTGTTCACGTGACGCTTCAGGACGAAGTTAAGGACGGACATCTTGTGTTCGTGGGGCAGCAGGCCGAACGCCACGAGGGGGCGCCCCGGTCGCCACGACTCTACAGGAAAAAACCTTATTCCTTTAAAATATAGCGTAGATTACAATACTTATAGTACTTTATGCGTCCCGTTTTATATGGCTATTCCCTGGAACCAACTCAGTAACTAATAAAAAATAGGACGAACCATATTTTTGCTAAGCAGTGTTTACAATGTATGTTTGTGCAAAAAAGTAATTTGCTTATAGCCTATATACATGTACATGGCAATTGCTCCGGATCCTTTGCGCTGGTTCATAATATAGTTCATCAGAAGGCATCGTTTTGGAGCTGAGCACTGTTTACCATATATATTTTATTACTGGTAAGTAATTCGGTTTTAGTCGAGCAGTGTCGAAGGCATCACATTCGCACAACACGGTGACTCTGTCATGCCTGGTAACATATAATCAATCATGTGCTTTCATATCTATCATTTCCAGCAGAAATGAAGCATTCATGTCATTACTAATTTAGTGGTGTAAGCTTCTATATCGTATGTGGCTTGATGAGTGGATAGCTGGTTGTCCGTGCCCACTACCAGCTCATCATTAGTATCCCGGCATAACGCCGTTATGGAGCAACAAGGACTCGCCCTAACAAATGGTTGGTTGGTTGTATATTCAGGGTGCTTTAACCATTTTTGGTCATATCGTGTCAATGAGAGAAGGAAGGGAGAGTGGAGCCATGTCCTCTTTGCGAAGATGGACATGCACACAGACATGGCCACAGCGGGGCCCGAACCATCGACCCACGTGTCGTTAGGCTCTCAGGTGGCCAGAGCACTCAATGCGAGCGCTCTAACACACTGAGCTATCGGGCCGGCCGCGTCTCGTGCATGGACCCCGCCTGAGGGGAGATATGTGATGCACCCCCCCACCTACCCACCCACCATCTAGACACATTTTCGAATAGCATTTTCATACCAAAGAAAAATTTCTTAGTAAATGTTCTTATCTTTTTTTATTGCTACATTTGAAATATACCGTTCCAGATACCCAGGCGACATCTATCGTCAAAAATAGACACTGCGTGTTACGGGTTAGAAAACATATTCTCGCATGCGTTTTCCATGCAAGCCTATTCGGGTGCCCGGCTTCAACGTTTCTTTTGCCAGGGATAGATTGGCTCCATGGCATTGTTACTCACAGAACAAACAAACAGGATGTCTCTATAAACTTTCCTGTAAGCATTACATTATATAATGCAAGAACAGCTTATATTTCACTAGATTAAGAACAGTTTAACAGTTTTATCTGTTAGACTTCCCGTTCGACATTACTGGTTGCTACGCAACAAGGCTCGAGCCACTACTGTAACAGTGCACTTAGATTTGCATTGACAAGACAGTGACAGCGACGGTCCATTTCATCGCTTTATAACAAGTTGTAATCGGCACACATCGGGTACCAAGTTATGTATTCTGTACAATATATATTCTTTAATTAGATTTTTAATATATCTGGACAAAATAGACGCCAGAACGATCATTATTTCCGAACATCAGCAAACCGGGAATATGGCCGCTTTCCTGCCACGCGCAGCGTTGTGACAGTCATTACGTTCGCCGGTTGGCATTAATATCAGCTGTTTTCTCTGCTTTTATGCTTCCATCTCGTTTTTAAAATGATATTATTTGATAGTCAAGATATTTATCTGTACTAAGTGTGTTTTTGTTTTTAGAAAACACCCTGTTAACTGATAAACTGTTGATAATTATGCAGCTGTAAGTCAGTACTCGCTTTTTACATGCTATGCAGCCCAGAGCGAGCTAGAGTTCACCCGAAACACGCGCCTGCCAGAATTTCCCCTGGAACGGTCTATTGCTGAACTTTACCCAGCCTTAAAATCAGACGTTAATGTCGTGACAGTCTGAAGGATCGACACTATTTGGCAACCTTGATTAACGCCCCCACGTTTTTTAACGAGACATGATACCGAGATCACCCCAAGGTTAGGTATAAAATCATCCATTATCAATGAAAAAGTGATAGCAAGTTGGAATGTGGAACACGACACCAACCAGCCACACTCATTGTCCGATCTCTTGTTAAGAGTTGGTCACACAATGAGCGACCAATCCCCACACCGGGCCGACCCGACCACAGCCCCTGGAGACCCCGGCATTAGTCCTGCGTACGGTGGGAGTGTCTGCTGCGCTGACTTACCAATCACCTCCTTCGGTACGTTGGCGATGTGGACCGTCACGAACCAGCCGGGCTGAAACCGATAAAACATAGGTAAGAGGCTCGGTGTCCGGTTACCATGGCGGCGACCGTGGGCGTTGGCTAGGCGACGCGCCATGTGGTCACAACGCAACATGAAATATAATGTCAAAAACCCTAAAATAAATCATTATTTCCTGGGCATGTCATGGAACCTTTTCACACGCTGCAACACGCCTTTCACACGGTGTACCCTCTGTGTGAGACACATAGAGACAGCACGTGTACATCACGCATAGAGCGGGGAGTCCGGGAGGCCGTTTTGTACCGGAGACACTCCTCAAACGTCAGTCCACAGGAGAGATCTGTGACTTAATGTACCGGCGAGCAATATTTTGACCAGGTAACTCCGTGACGTCACGGCGGAGAGTCAAGGTCGTGGATCCTCTGCCGTGACGAAGGAGAACGAAGAAGAACAGGACAAAAAAGCCAACATATAGCGGATAGAAAATACGAAGAAAATTGTAAAAAAAAAAATTGTTTTTTTTTTACATATAAGCTTAGATCTATCGGGATGTACTGAACTAGATTCTGAGATCGGGATGTACTAAACTAGATCCTGAGATCGGGATGTACTGAATTAGATCCTGAGATCGGGATGTACTAAGCTAGATCCTGAGATCGGGATGTACTGAATTAGATCCTGAGATCGGGATGTACTGAATTAGATCCTGAGATCGGGATGTACTGAACTAGATCTTGGAATGGAATGTTGGTGTTTTAGGCCACTTTTGTGCACATACAGGCTAAATTGGGCCAAGGAACCTCCCGAGACGATGAAGGATGAAAGAATGAAACATGCCCCAGATTAGGTGCCCGAGCCCGGATTCGAACCCAGGACCTATTGATCTGCGGTCTAGTGCGCTAACCACTACACCAGGGAGGCCCCCTGAACTAGATCTTGAGATCGGGATGTACTAAACTAGATCCTGAGATCGGGATGTACTGAACTAGAACCTGAGATCGGGATGTACTGAACTAGATCCTGAGATCGGGATGTACTGAATTAGATCCTGAGATCGGGATCCATTGAACTAGATCCTGAGATCGGGATGTACCGAACTAGACCCTGAGATCGGGATGTACTGAACTTGATCCTGAGCTCGGGATGTACTGAACTAGATCCTGAGATCGGGATGTACTGAACTAGATCCTGAGATCGGGATCCATTGAACTAGATTCTGAGATCGGGATGTACTGAACTAGATTCTGAGATCGGGATGTACTCAACTAGATCCTGAGATCGGGATGTACTGAACTAGATCCTGAGATCGGGATGTACTGAACTAGATCCTGAAATCGGGATCCATTGAACTAGATCCTGAGATTGGGATGTACTGAACTAGATCTTGAGATCGGGATGTACTGAACTAGATCCTGAAATCGGGATCCATTGAACTAGATCCTGAAATCGGGATCCATTGAACTAGATCCTGAGATCGGGATGTACTGAACTAGATCCTGAGATCGGGATGTACTGAACTAGATCCTGATATCGGGATCCATTGAACTAGATTCTGAGATCGGGATGTACTGAACTAGATTCTGAGATCGGGATGTACTGAACTAGATTCTGAGATCGGGATGTACCGAACTAGATCCTGAGATCGGGATGTACTGAACTAGATCCTGAGATCGGGATGTACTGAACTAGATCCTGAGATCGGGATGCATTGAACTAGATCCTGAGATCGTACTAACCATGGCGCCGTTGTCGTTTTCAGACGCCAGAACGCGTTTCTTCGTTCGCCGGAAGTTCTCAAACTGGAAGATTCTGGAGTAATCCAGCGGCAGGTTCTCCTTGGGGTCCCACGGGGAAGTGCGGAAACTCTTCAGACCCCGGTACCTGCAAGTCAAAGGTCAAGGGCAAAATTCAAGAGCTAGTCATTAGCCTGGGTTGGCATGTGGAGGACGACTTAACCAAATGAAATGAATTGGTGTTTTAGGCCGCTTTTGGTAACACAAGCGTTAGAGTAGAAAGGAGCCACATGTCCGGGGTGACTGCCTTACTCATTCTAACAGAGTGTGTCGGAGTGTGTCACCCACGGTCCTCCACAGCCCAGGCCAGGGGCAATCACGGCCAGGGGCAATCACGGTCAGGGGCAATCAGGGCCTGAGGCAATCACGGCCAGGGGCAATCCCGGCCAGGGGCAATCACGGCCAGGGGCAATCAGGGCCTGGGGCAATCACGGCCAGGGGCAATCCCGGCCAGGGGCAATCCCGGCCAGGGGCAATCACGGCCAGGGGCAATCAGGGCATGGGGCAATCACGGCCAGGGGCAATCCCGGCCAGGGCCAATCACAGCTTGGGGCAATCACGACCAGGGGCAATCACAGCTTGGGGCAATCACGACCAGGGGCAATCACGGCCAGGGCCAGAGGCAATCACGGCCAGGGGCAATCCCGGCCAGAGCCAGGGGCAATCACGGCCTGGGGCAATCACGGCCAGGGGCAATCACGGCCAGGGGACCGTGTGGACAAGAGTTACGAGATCGTAATCCATCGTTTAGATGCTAATTTAACGAATGATCGTAAATTTACGAGCAACAAAAATAAGCGTTAGATTGCAGCGACTGTTATCGTGCGGCCATCTGCGTGCAAGTTTATTCCAGCCAATTAAAACCAATAGTATCTCTTTTCTCTTTGGTCGGGCAATCAGTTAGGCTTTTTACAAACGCAATGTGCGATATTTAGTCAAGAGAGAGGAAAGGGCAGAGAGACAAGAAAAGGCAGAACAACAGTAAAAGAAAGAGAAAGAAAAACAAAGAAATAGAAAGAGCACGGAGACAGGTAGATAATCAGAGGTGGGGGGGGGGGAGGGGGCAGAGAAAGTCGTACAAATGAGAGGGTGAAACAGAGGGAGAGGAAGAAAAGGGGGCGGCAGATGCAGAGAGAGAGAGAGAGAGGGAGAGATCGAAAGAGAGAGAAAGAGAGATTTAGAGGGAGCGGCAAAGAGTGAGTTAGAAAAAGCGGCAAAGAGACAGATTTAGAGGGAGCGGCCAAGAGACAGACATTTAGAGGGAGCGGCAAAGACACAGAGATTTAGAGGGAGCGGCCAAGAGAGATTTAGAGGGAGCAGCAAAGAAAGAGATTTAGAGGGAGCGGCAAAGAGAGAGATTTAGAGGGAGCGGCAAAGAGAGATTTAGAGGGAACGGCAAAGAGAGATATTTAGAGGGAGCGGCAAAGAGACAGAGATTTAGAGGGAGCGGCCAAGAGACAGCGATTTAGAGGGAGCGGCCAAGAGACAGAGATTTAGAGGCAACGGCAAAGAGACAGAGATTTAGAGGGAGCGACCAAGAGAAATTTAGAGAGAGCGGCAAAGAGACAGAGATTTAGAGGGAGCGGCAAAGAGACAGAGATTTAGAGGGAGCGGCAAAGAGAGAGATTTAGAGGGAGCGGCAAAGACAGAGATTTAGAGGGAGCGGCAAAGAGAGAGATTTAGAGGGAACGGCAAAGAGAGAGATTTAGAGGGAACGGCAAAGAGACAGAGATTTAGAGGGAGTGGCAAAGAGACAGAGATTTAGAGGGAGCGGCAAAGAGACAGAGATTTAGAGGGAGCGGCAAAGAGGCAGAGATTTAGAGGGAGCGGCAAAGAGAGAGATTTAGAGGGAGCGGCAAAGAGAGAGATTTAGAGGGAGCGGCAAAGAGAGATTTAGAGGGAACGGCAAAGAGAGAGACTTAGAGGGAACGGCAAAGAGACAGAGATTTAGAGGGAGCGGCAAAGAGACAGAGATTTAGAGGGAGCGGCAAAGAGACAGAGATTTAGAGGGAGCGGCAAAGAGAAAGATTTAGAGGGAGCGGCAAAGAGAGAGATTTAGAGGGAGCGGCAAAGAGAGATTTAGAGGGAACGGCAAAGAGAGAGATTTAGAGGGAGCGGCAAAAAGACAGAGATTGAGAGGGAGCGGCAAAGAGACAGAGATTTAGAGGGAGCGGCCAAGAGACAGAGATTAGAGGGAGCGGCAAAGACACAGAGATTTAGAGGGAGCGGCCAAGAGACAGAGATTTAGAGGGAGCGGCCAAGAGACAGAGATTTAGTGGGAGCGGCCAAGAGACAGAGATTTAGAGAGAGCGGCCAAGAGACAGAGATTTAGAGAGAGCGGCCAAGAGACAGAGATTTAGAGGGAACGGCAAAGTGAGAGATTTAGAGGGAGCGGCAAAGAGACAGAGATTTACAGGGAACGGCAAAGAGCGAGAGATAATGAGGGATAGCCAATGTGTCGGCAAGAAGTAGAGGCAGAGATTCCGAGATGAAGTATGTGGGAGGTGGGGTGGGTGTGGGGGGGGGGGGGTTTCTTACTTCTGGAACCGGACTCGGGCCGGGGTGTCCATCGGGGTGTCCACCTCATCCGGGAACATCTGCTCCTGACGGGCCGCCTTTATCTTCTCCAGCCTGGGGGTGACAATCACGAGGGTGAGGGGCTGTGGGGGTACCATCCCTACCCCCACGGCAGCCCCCACGGCCCCCTCCCCCCACACCACTCACCGCCCCCCCCCCCACAGCCCTCACCGCCTCCCACACCCCCACCCCTCACCGCCCCTTCTTACCCCCCTCACCGACCCTCTCCGACCCCCTCATCGCCCTCACCGCGCCCCACCCTCACCCCCACCCCCTACCGCCCCCTCCTCCCTCCCTCACGCAGTGCCGGGATTAACAGGCTGCCGGGTGTTCTCCGGCCTGGATAGATATTTCCACACGGCGTCCCGGCCACCCCCCCCCCACCCCCTCCAGCTCCGTCCCCCACTACCCCCTCCACCTCCCCCCCCACACCCTCCCCCCTCTCGCCCCTGTCTAAGGTCTGTTTGTATATACCTCGTCTGGGAGTTATCTCAAGCAACGCGTTTTCAAAGAACTCAACTGTCCAGAGAATACGTCCCGTAGTTTGATATCTGTCCCTTTGTACGGCCATGAGGCAGGCCTAGTATAGGGGGGAGGGGGGGGGGAGGCAAGGGGGGGTCGTGTTCCCAGATCACGAAAAATAAATTTCTTTATTCTCAGGTCACGATGAAGTAAAAGCAGAACTCTCCGCATGCAATGGAAGGGCGGATACGCGATACTAAATTGACGATTTCCCGATTCACGGTTATTTAATATTAAAACTCCCAGTTCACGATAAATGAAAATCCTTGATCATGGCGGTCGGCTAATACCCCATCCCCAGTTCACGAAGAATTATTTTCCTCATTCCCAGTTCACGGTGAAATGAAAAGCCCAAGCCCGAGGAACGCAAATACTCCTTGCCCCCCCCCCCCCCCCGCCCCCTCCTTCCACATGCAAATCTCCCTCTCCATAACAGCGAACAAGACCTGACCATTAAAAATCGAAAACCTGGCGTTTACAGTTACAATTACATGCACTAGTGAAGGTTAGCGTGCAACTTTAACCGCTAACATTCCAATACGTAGACGCTGGCTATTCGAGTTGGCATTTTGAGTTGAGAACAGCCGTATCACCGTCCCCCCCCCCCCCGCCTCCGACACACACACATGATTGACGTCACTACGTCATGTATGACGTCACAGGTACAGTAATTGACCAGGGATTGCGCATCCGGCGTTATCATTTCTTTAATAACAATATAATATTTATCGAAATGTATTTCCAACATAAATCCTAGGAAGCTCATCCAACAGCTTCACAGATGAACACACACAGCTGAGGAGCTGTTAAACGAGGTTCAGTACGTGCGCGCTCGTTGGCCCGCAGCTCCTTTAACCATATAGAGGGCAGGGGCAGAGACAGGGCTCTCCAGTTGTTAAAGACGACACGGGTTGGACTCGAGCCTCGAGCGGTGCTAAATACCACGTCAGGCAGGGGAATAAACAAGGCGAACCGTCATTGCCGGGCGCTCTCGACCTCATTGTTACAGCCCAGGTACTGGTGTCTCATCGAGCCTCAACGCCCATTGAGGTGGCGGAGGGCGGGCCGGGCTAGTGGGAGGACGGAGGGAGGGCGGGGGCTGGGGCGGGGGGGGTCAGGGAGGGCGGGGGCTGGGGGGGGGGGTCAGGGAGGGCGGGGGCTGGGGGGGGGTGTAAGGCTAAAGCCCGGGAGGCCCCGGGGAAACCATAGTCATGGCCCCTTACACGAGGAGAGCAGCCACAGAGGTTCTCTGGGCTGTGATTTACGGTGTACCCACCCAGACAAACCTAAGACCGCGGCATTATTACGTATGGGGCCCCGAGCGAAGTTCGCCAGCAACCGGGTGCGGTAACCCCGTTTGAGGAGGTCGGGGTGTGGTGGGTGGGTGGTGGTTGAGGGGACCTGAGAAAGAGGGGGGTGGGAGGGGGGGGGGGGGCGGGGTGTTTTGAGCCTGGTCGGTGGGTCGGAAAGGAGGGGTGTTCTGTACAGGGGAGGGGCCGGGTTCGGGGAGGGTTATGGAGGGGGAGGGTGAGGGGTCAGGAGACGTGTGGGGGAAGGTGGGGGGGCAGGGTGAAGGAGGAGGAAATCCAAGGGGACAGCGTGGGGGGGGGAGGTAACAAATGGAAACAAATGGATAATGGAAAGAAAGCGAGGCAAGGACAGAACCGGAAGAATCGGACAAAACAACCCTTTAAAAAGCGAAAAAAGGCATTATGAGCGATGGCAGGAGGGGGAGAGGGGAGGGGGGGGGGGGAGGGCGGTGATTGTTTCCCACGGGAGGTGGGGAGATGGATGAGGGTACACGGGTGGGCACGGCAGGCTCCAATACACCCCGCGACTATTGACATGACGGAGAGCTCACCAGGACACCCCCACCCCCGCCACCACACCCCATCCCTCACCCCCACCCCCTGAATTCCCAGTTCAATATTTTCTGGAGACTGAACAGGCAGTTTGGCGACCCGCCCGCCGTGTCCCAACACGTGTACGAGTGAGTGGACAGTCGGTGCCTTCAGCATGTGCCTCGTGTCCCCCAGTGTCAGGACTCACATTTGTTCTTCCTCGTCCATGTTGATGCCGGCGTCATACTTAGCCTCGTCCCCGTCCCCGTCCAGGGTCAGCTGCAACCGACACAGGGAGACAGCGGTTACCATGGGTACAGGGTTCATTGGTTAACATGTGTACAGGGACCATTGGTTAACATGGTCATTGCTTAACATGTAGGGTGAAGGGTTCATTGCTTAACATGTAGGATGCAGGGTTCATTGTTTAACATGGGTGCAGGGTTCATTGGTTAACATGTAGGGTGAAGGGTTCATTGGTTAACATGGGAACAGGGTTCATTGGTTAACATGGGTGCAGGGTTCATTGGTTAACGTGGGTTACAGGGACCATTGGTTAACATGGGTGCACGGTTCGTTGGTTAACATGTAGAGTGAAGGGTTCATAGGTTAACATGGGGGGAGAGTTCATTGGTTAACATGGGTGAAGGTTTCATTGGTTAACATGGGTGCAGGGTTCATTGGTTAACATGTAGAGTGAAGGGTTCATTAATTAACATGGGTGCAGGGTTCATTGGTTAACATGAGTGAAGGGTTCATTGGTTAACATGGGTGAAGGGTTCATTGATTAACATAGGTGCAGAGACAATTGGTTAACATGGGTGCAGGGTTCATTGATTAACATGTAGGGTGAAGGGTTCATTGGTTAACATGGGTGCAGGGTTCATTGATTAACATGTAGGGTAAAGGGTTCATTGGTTAACATGGGTGCAGGGTTCATTGGTTAACATGGGTGCAGGGTTCATTGCTTAACATGTAGAGTGAAGGGTTTATTGGTCAACATGTGTGAAGGAATCATTGGTTAACATGTAGGGTGCAGGGTTCATTGTTTAACATGTAGGGTGATGGGTTCATTGCTTAACATGTAGGGTGCAGGCTTCATTGCTTGACATGTAGGGTGCAGGGTTCATTGTTTAACATGGGTGCAGGGTTCATTGCTTAACATGTAGGGTGAAGGGTTCATTGCTTAACATGTAGTATGCAGGGTTCATTGTTTAACATGGGTGCAGGGTTCATTGCTTAACATGTAGGGTGAAGGGTTCATTGGTTAACATGTAGGATGCAGGGTTCATTGGTTAACATGGGTGCAGGCTTTATTGGTTAACATGGATGCAGTGTTCATTGGTTCACATGTAGGGTGAAGGGTTCATTGGTTAACATGTAGGATGCAGGGTTCATTGGTTAACATGGATGCAGGATTCATTGGTCAACTTTGGTGCATGGTTCATGGTTTAATATGGTTAACATGTAGGTTGGAGGGTGAATTGATTAACATGCAGGGTGGACAACATGTAGGATGCAGGGTTCATTTGTTAACATGGATGCAGGGTTCATTGGTTAACATGGATGCAGGGTTCATTGGTTAACATTGGTGCAGGGTTGATTCGTTAACATGTAGGATGCAGGGTTCATTGGTTAAAATGTAGGGTGCAGGGTTCATTGGTTAAAATGTAGGGTGCAGGGTTCATTGGTTAAAATGAAGGGTACAGGTTTCATTGGTTAACATGGGTGCAGGGCTTATTGGTTAACATATTGAGTTCACGTTTCCTAATTTAGAGTCCAGATTCATTGGTTATGATTTAGAGGCACACAGTTCACTCGTTGATATTTCATGGTACACGGTTCGTTGGTTATTATCAGAGGGTGGGCACCCTACTCCACCAGCCCTGGGGGCTGCCTATCCGGGCACACCGTCCCCCCTCCCCCCGAGACTGACGACCGCTCCGCCACGATTTCACAAGACACATTTTAATAAAGCAAAGCTGGCAGCAGACATTTTACATTTTTCACATAGACCGTGGCTGCATGGGGCAGACGTGTCTTTGTGAAGAGCGTTAGAACGCTACAAAGGGTCTTTCAGTTAACTCTGGCCATTAATGAACAATGCCTCCCCAGGATGGCTGCCACCGAGCGCCCGACTTAAAACGGCTTCAATCCTTCAACGGGGCCAGTTGAAGTTTCATTCCGTTGATTGGTTGGTTAATCAGGACGCTTTAACCACTTTTGGTCATATCGCGTCAATGGGAGAAGGAAGGGAGAGTGGAGCCATGTGCCCGGGGGTAACCCCCTACTCTTTACGAAGAAAGACATGGGATCTTTATCCTGCGACCACACAGACATGGCCACAGCCGGGCTCGAACCACCGACCCACGTGCCGTTAGGCTCTCAGGTGACCAGAGCACTCAATGCGAGCGCTCTAGCCCACTGAGCTGTCGGGGCGGCCCCTCATGCCGTTGAACGCGGAAGCTGACACCCGGACTGTGGCGATTCTCCCCGGGGCCACCGCGAGATAAAAGCTTGCCCCACTCACCGTCTCCAATTGCTCATCCTCCACGTCATCACGGTCACTAGCCTCGGAATCCTCTCCCGAGTTGGTCTCCATGGTGACGGCTCTCATGTCGTCATCTTCATCCTGTATGGGGACAAAAGGCAAGGTTGATCACAGGTGGGAGGGTAAGGGGGAGCGGGGGGGGGCGTCTGGCCCGTAGGGTGCGGTGTGGTGTTCTATGTAGTGTGGTGGTGGGGGTTGGGGGGCTGATGAGCGGGCCCTTGGGGGTGAGCCGTCTGTCTGACGCCAGAGGTGAGACCGCCAGGAAGAGTTGACCTAACTCTGTGACGCGCAGACAATGGGGGGCGGGGGGGGGCAGTTATCACAAGGCACCAAAAAAAAACATGTAAACTAACGCTATCACCCAAAAAGAAGGCGAGGAAGAAACCTTTCAAAGCTAACCAACGACAAGCTGAAACCGACTGACAAAACGACACGCGATCGGGGCAATACACACAGTTTTTTGGCTTTTTTGTCGGTTTGCCACTTAACTTCTATTCAGACACATTTTTCAGGTGTGATCCCAGTAACAAGCGCTACATGAGCTGTTCCGCCTCAGTGTGTTTCATTCCTGGTGGTATACCTACCTATAACTGACAGGTGCTAGATGTACCCAGTCCAGTGTTAGATTAAAACGACAGCGTCGTTCAGCTTTCATATTCATGGTTGGTTGTATATACAGGATGCTTTTGGTCATATCGCGTCAATGGGTTGGTTTGTTGGTTATTCAGGACCCTTTAACCACGTTTGGTCATATCGCGTCAGTGGGAGAAGGAAGAGAGAGTGGAGCCATGTCCCTGGGGTAACCCTCTACTTTTTGCGAAGAAGGACATGAGATCTTTATCCTGCGACCACAAAAACATGGCCACAGCGGGGCTCGAACCATCGATCCACGTGCCGTTAGGCTCTCAGGTGGCCAGAGCACTGAAGGCGAGCGCTCTAGCCCACTGAGCTACCGGGCCGGCCCCTTCTTTCGTGTTCCTGACGTATCTTATACGCCTGCTTGGCGCGGATAGGCGTCAGACAGCCCGGAAATACGTAAACATGGATCATTATGCCAATCACGCACATATAAAAACAGGGTAAATCCAATGAGAGGATTAAAAAAGAAAGGACATAGATCATCTTATTACATCATATTATATTATTCCCCTGTCGATGAATGCAGTTGATTGAAAAAAGTGTGATTTATTTGAATTTCTGCCGCTATTTTCTGAAACTCGCTTTCCGAGTAGGCTTTGATTTCTTTCTCCTCGGACTCTTCCTGTTCCCTCGAATATTAAGGCTGGTGCGGGCGGGGGGTGGGGGGGGGGGGGGGCTGGGCCCAGCGGTCCTACGTGGAGCGCCCCCCCCCCCCAAAGAATGGGTCGTTGGATAGATTTGTATATAGGTCACCTTAGGTTGAACCATCCCCACATAGAATGAAATGATTCATGTGGTGGGTTAACAAAAGGGGGCGCTTGCTGGCTACCTCCACAGCCGCCACGGAGGCTCCCCCTAGTGGTGTACAAAGCCGGCTCCCCGCCACAGAGTAGGTCACCGGGATGACCTATGCCGCGGGGGTGCGGGTTGGCTTCGGCGGCGGTGGCGGCGCAGCAACCTACTTCCGGTTGGTGGGAGTGTCAAGGTGAAGGACGTCCTCAATAGCACGGGGGCGGCGGGAGTGCCCCCCCCCCTCGGCCGCCCCCCCCCCTCCCCAGGTGGTCTGAAGGCGGATCTTACCCAGGAGAGGGCGCCACTGTATGGCGAGACAGTAATGGGCCAACTCTGGTCCGGTGTCATCGGGGTTGGGGTCAGGGAACCAGCCTTAGCCCGGAAGTTGCTGACAGGCGCTTCCGTGGAATAAGTGAGTGTTTCAGTAGAGCTGTCGGCGGGGGTGTGGGAGGAGGGGGGAGGGGGGCGTGAGCGGTGTGCGCTCACGGGGCTGGGGGAGTGGGGCGGGAGGGGGAAGTGTGCGGTGACGGGGGGGGAGGGGGGGGGTGAACTTAGGGGACCTGGGTTGCAGGGAAGCACACACAAAGCGCTTCCGCCAGCACCACTTCCGGGTTGTCCAGCCCTGAGCACGTGACACTCACCCGGACGACAACCCCCACCTCCCCCCCCACCCGCCGACCCCCGGTCAGTGGGGCACCACGTGCCGGGGTTACGTCACCCATTTGTGGGCCGTCCGCTGGCTGCAATCTACTACCGAACCGGACCGGACGTTACCTAATAACCCTACCATACCGCCCCTGCCCCTACCCCAATCCCCATCGACAAATATCATAAAAATATCACAAAAAAGAGACGACACACTCAACTGTCGTCATGTTCTTGTCAGCTCCACCCCCCCTTTTACCCAAACGAGCCTCGTTGTCACGATAACTTAATAAGCGAACACAAAAGTTTAAACATCACAGGCAGTCCGCGGTTCCCTTTCACTCTCAAGACATCGGCAGCTCTCGGACTTCCATTCCGTCCGCTAGGGGGCCCCATGAAAGCTCTGTTGTCGACCACTTGCTCAATGCGTTCGAACCGCGCTGCGCACATTGATAGGAAAAAAACGCAGCGGATTTCTACAAATCAATGGGGGACCCAGCTTATGGCGGGGACCCAGCTCAATGGCGGGGACCCAGCTTATGGCGGGGACCCAGCTTATGGCGGGGACCCAGCTTATGCCTAATAACATAAGTGATACCAGGTGAACAAAGGGGTCCTCGCTCAAAGGAATTCTCGCTATTTCAAATGAGGGTAGAGGAGGGGAGTGGGTAGGGGGGATGCCGGTAAAAGAGGGGGGTGGGGTGGGGAATCAGGGTCGCGGACGGGGTGCAGTGGAGATGGGGGTGGGGATGGAGATGGGGATGGGGATGGGGATGAGGATGGGGGTGGGGGTGGGGGTGGGGGTGGGGATGGGGGTGGGGGTGGGGGTGGGGGTGGGGGTCGGGATGGGAATGGGAATGGGGTTGGGGTTGGAGTTGGGGATGGGGATGGGGATGGGCCGGGGCTAGGTGACATCGTACACGAGAGACAAGAAACAAAAATCAATTGACGGCTTGCAGCACTTTATCGGAAAGCAAGCAAAAAACAACATCGCAGGGACGTAACAAAACGTTTGGTATTAATCCTATCGCCTTCTTCTGGACAATACCTCAAAGACATAGCGGCCACAACGGTTTTAACGGTGCCAAGAAAGCTAACGGAAAAAAGAAAAGAAAAAAAAAGTAACAAAACTGGAGCAGGCAGCAGCGGTACCTTGCCGGGCGGGGGCGGTGAGCAATGGGTCGTGGTCTGTCACAGACCTGCCACCTCCAGAGAAATAGGTTTTCCCCTCTCAGGAATTCCAGTTGTTGCCATCAGATTTCGGCGAGAAGGCGCGTCGGTTTACGGCGGTGCGATGAATATGGATGAGACGCGGTCTATTGTTTTAAGGATGACAGAAAGCACAGATGCCACCTAGCGGCCGAGAGTGCATCGATCTGCAATCACCATCAATACCGCCTAAAACATCCTAAAAGAAGGACTCGACCATATTGGATTTGCCTTTCAAAGTTGGGTATGAAGAGGGCGGGGGTGGGGGTGGGGGGGTATGTGGGAATGACCAGTTGGGGGAGTGGGAGGGGGCGTGGGGGTGATGTGGGGGTGATGTGGGGGTGATGTGGGGGTTGGAAGGTGGGAGGCACACGGAGTGAACATTTGGAGCGGGTGTGGGTTACATAAGGGTGATGGCGGTGGAGGGGGGGGGTGGGAGTGGGCCACACGGATGATCGGTGGGGCAGGGGGGTCACAATGGTGGGCACATGGACATGTATTAAGAGGCATATACAACAGACCAGATCTGACAACCGAAGTGCACATCGTAATCAAATGGGCTCCTCTCGCCAAACAGTGGGACAAGAATGTGGCAATTGGGCTCTTTCACTCATACCCCCCCCCCGCCCACTCCGCCAAAAAAATCTTGCACAAAATGAACCCTAAATCATTTAATGGCTGCTTTATCCCGATAAATCCCATACATGGAAAACATTCCTTATTGCCCATGAGCCACAGATAGACAAATCGAAGAGCACGATTGGAAAAACACTGAATTTTGTGTTTCTTTATAGATATGTGATCGGTTGAAATCGGTAACTCTGGACTCACGACCCGAGTCGGATGCATGGATGTTGTTTGGTCATCGACAAACGCGACCTTAAAATACATTAAACAAGTACAGAGTTGAAACATAGTTTCAAATCGTGTGTAAAGCTTCCATATTGTAATCCAACACGGCGGATCTTGATCATCAACAAAGGTGCTAAAAATGCACTTACATAAATATAAAGACGACATGCAGAGTACCAAAAGTAACATAAAATGAGTTTTCCAACTATGAAGATATCGAAAACCAAAATGACGATGCTTCTTCTAAATGACTTACAAGTACAAATATATAACCCATTTTGGGTGAAGCTGGGCAACCATTTTGAATCCACTACGGCCATGAAAAAGTTACATCATGAAGTGGTTGGTACTGTATGCTTTCCAGCAGCCATTTTCAAAATCCAAAATGGCGGTTGTAAAAGTAATTGAATCAGAGGAACACTGAAAAAAAAGTTCAATCTTCATCGTTATTACTAGTGATGAATGAAAAAAAAAAATTGGGGGGCTGAGGCCCCCCCCCCCCTCCACCAGCTCAGTTGGTAAGCAGATTGATTTGCAGATTAAACATGTCGTGGGTTCGTGCCCTTGTTCATACACCTGGGACAAGTTTCACCCAACCGTCTTCCATTGTTCCGAGAGATTGTCCTCAGCACACTTTAGTTTTCATGTCTACAAACGCAGTCAAAAACGCCAAAAAAAAATTATTTCTGAATCATTCCATTTCCAAATTTTTTTGACTCATGGACTACTGAGTGAATAGCCTTTCCATTTCCACCAAGTGAGTAGACACTCTATTCATCCTAGAGAATATCCTCTTCATCCCACCCTAGACAGTAACCCCTGATCCCAGCCTGTCACCCCCCCCCCCCACCACCACCACCAGGGGTCCGGTGAGCTGTGTGGCGTAAGGCGCAAGGCGAACATCCAGACAGGAACCGGAGCGGATCTCCACAGCCAGACTGAGACTGATTCGCCTCAGCCCCAAGGTCAGCCCGGTGCGGCGGGGGGGGGGGGGGGGGGGGCGGCTATAGTAGCCCCCGGGCCGTGTTGGTGGACGGCGGTCCAATTCGGTAAAAAGGTTCATCCATTTTGATTATGACATTTATCATCATGAAGGGATAAATAATCCAACAACAAAAAAAAAACGTATGATGAGAGTGTTTGAACACTTGGTTCGATGTGACTCGGGGCCAGACAGCCGGGTATTATACCACTGTGCCCTTTACCGGACAGCCATCGCCAGTCACGCTCCGCACACGGCTTCAGCGGCAATTAAAGTCCATCCTACCTCTCAAGCACACAATCCCAACTCCAATTATTAAAGCCCGCCCCCCCTCTCTCCCTCCACCCTAGGTTGTCCATTTCAGCGACGATATCAAAGTGGATCGAATTCCTGTTCAACATTTACTCATATGAACAGATGGAATTGCAATTAATGCGTCCCCTGGTGATTGATGACGTCACAGAGAAGGTTATTAAGAGAAACGACGACGCCGATATGGCCAGGTGCAAATAAGGAAACTTAAAATTGAAGCATATCCTAAAAATGCATACAATATATATGCTAATGCTACTTGTCATATCATTACACGTGTCCATGATCATGAAAGCTACATCGAAAAATTTCAGGTGAATCGAATGTCCGGCTGCGGAGTAATGACAGAAAAACCTGGCTGAAAAGGCTATTTTTAGAGCTATTTTGCGTGCCATTTGATGGCTTTCTTTAATTTGAGAACAATATTGGTGCATTGAACTCTGAAATAGTAGCGAAATTGTCCTTGGTTATATAAAGGTAGTATATAGTTAAACATTTATGACAAAATAAAATGTGGAATAGCAAAAATGACTCCAAAATATGTAATTTTTGGCACTGATATTTTAAAGCAAAACCACTGATTTATTAAGCATTGGGTTCTTGTGAAGACAAGTCCTTCGTACAGAAATTCGCAGAAACTCGTACAGAAACTATTAGAAAACCGTATCATAATATTAGTCAGTAACCTCTGTGCACATTTTCATTGCTTCTTAACCTTACCTATGCATGTTACACATCTAGGGTGTCTCCTTTTGCATGGCTTCTTTTGTCCCAACAGTAACGGTGGTAAACCCTAATCTTTAATTGCTTACTAGCATGCACAACACAGTGGATCTAATTTATGTATTCCTGCAATTATTAGCCTCGACCCATTTACAGATTGGTCCTTAAGGCTTTTCCTGATTTTCCCAATATGTTTGTCCCAGGGGTCCAGGTTACATAATCTCCTAACAGTAACAGTGTTGTCTCAACAGTAACGGTGATGAATATCCAACAGCAGAACATATATATTATCAAAAAAACTGATCCTAATGTGGATGGAGGAATGATTATGAACTATACTAACTGTTTCAGGCATGAAATATTCCATAATGAATACAATTTACACTTGCTTAACATGTTTAATAAGTCTCACTGCAGTACTCCTAATATCTGATGTATTTACATTGATGCCTAAATTGGTTCATTTTAATGGATATTTGCTTACTGTGCTCAGAGTAAAAATAGTCAGTTTCTGTTGCAATTTTTTACGTGAGAACAATTTTTATGCAAAGGGAACATTCACCGTTACTGTTGGGACAATATTACAGGATCAATGTTAAGCATATTTTAATTTGTTATGTCTACCTTCGTGCAATTCTACATCTATAAACAATTTTGAGCAATGAATATCCAAATTTATAATATATTGTGAAGAAGACATGTCAGACAACATTTATATTTCTCATCATAAACCCTTTGCAATCTTAGTGACAAAATTTTTTGAGATTGACGATCAAAAAAATATTTTACTCCATTTTAGAAAGCAGAAATACAAAATAATTATATACTTTATGTTTTGAAACCATTATTCACACTTAATGATATTGTTTGGCTCAGTCATGTACAGACAGTACAGTATCTTTTCATTTTGTTTGTATTTTCAATAAGGAAATCTAAAATTTCAGAAAAAACTGGTCTACAGTGATCATTGATGGATGGATTGATTTAATAAATGTAACAACATTCAAATTTCAGAATGAACAACCAATTTTATGTTGTATTAAATTATTTGTTTAGCAAAATGTCACGCTTTTCTACACCTGGCCATATATGGTTGGTTGTATATTCAGGACGCTTTACCCACTTTGGGTCATATCGGGCCAATGGGAGAAGGAACGGAGAGTGGAGCCATGTCTCCGGGGGTGACCACACAGACATGGCCACAGCGGGGCCTATGGTGACCTTAAACAGGAGATCAAGTGACCTGACGATTCATCTAAACACCTGTGGTAACTAAAAAACGCGACCTCACGTGACATAGACACCTGACGATTCATCTAAACACCTGTGGTAACTAAACAACGCGACCTCACGTGACATAGACACCTGACGATTCGTCTAAACACCTGTGGTAACTAAACAACGCGACCTCGCGTGACATAGACACATGACGATTCGTCTAAACACATGTGGTAACTAAACAACGCGACCTCACGTGACATAGACACCTGACGATTCATCTAAACACCTGTGGTAACTAAACAACGCGACCTCACGTGACATAGACACCTGACGATTTTCACCTAAACACCTGTGGTAACTAAACAACGCCACCTCACGTGACATAGACACCTGACGATTCACCTAAACACCTGTGGTAACTAAACAACGCGACCTCACGTGACATAGACACCTGACGATTTTCATCTAAACACCTGTGGTAACTAAACAACGCGACCTCACGTGACATAGACACCTGACGATTCATCTAAACACCTGTGGTAACTAAAAAACGCGACCTCACGTGACATAGACACCTGACGATTCGTCTAAACACCTGTGGTAACTAAACAACGCGACCTCGCGTGACATAGACACCTGACGATTCGTCTAAACACATGTGGTAACTAAACAACGCGACCTCACGTGACATAGACACCTGACGATTCATCTAAACACCTGTGGTAACTAAACAACGCGACCTCACGTGACATAGACACCTGACGATTTTCACCTAAACACCTGTGGTAACTAAACAACGCCACCTCACGTGACATAGACACCTGACGATTCACCTAAACACCTGTGGTAACTAAACAACGCGACCTCACGTGACATAGACACCTGACGATTCATCTAAACACCTGTGGTAACTAAACAACGCGACCTCACGTGACATAGACACCTGACGATTCGTCTAAACACCTGTGGTAACTAAACAACGCGACCTCGCGTGACATAGACACCTGACGATTCGTCTAAACACATGTGGTAACTAAACAACGCGACCTCACGTGACATAGACACCTGACGATTCGTCTAAACACCTGTGGTAACTAAACAACGCGACCTCACGTGACATAGACACCTGACGATTCATCTAAACACCTGTGGTAACTAAACAACGCGACCTCACGTGACATAGACACCTGACGATTCACCTTAACACCTGTGGTAACTAAACAACGCGACCTCACGTGACATAGACACCTGACGATTCATCTAAACACCTGTGGTAACTAAACAACGCGACCTCACGTGACATAGACACCTGACGATTCACCTAAACACCTGTGGTAACTAAACAACGCGACCTCGCGTGACATAGACACCTGACGATTCATCTAAACACCTGTGGTAACTAAACAATGCGACCTCACGTGACATAGACACCTGACGATTCATAGACACCTGACGATTCACCTAAACACCTGTGGTAACTAAACAACGCGACCTCACGTGACATAGACACCTGACGATTCACCTAAACGCCTGTGGTAACTAAACAACGCGACCTCACGTGACATAGACACCTGACGATTCATCTAAACACCTGTGGTAACTAAACAACGCGACCTCACGTGACATAGACACCTGACGATTCGTCTAAACACATGTGGTAACTAAACAACGCGACCTCACGTGACATAGACACCTGACGATTCATCTAAACACCTGTGGTAACTAAACAACGCGACCTCACGTGACATAGACACCTGACGATTCACCTAAACACCTGTGGTAACTAAACAACGCGACCTCACGTGACATAGACACCTGACGATTCATCTAAACACCTGTGGTAACTAAACAACGCGACCTCACGTGACATAGACACCTGACAATTCACCTAAACACCTGTGGTAACTAAACAACGCGACCTCACGTGACATAGACACCTGACGATTCACCTAAACACCTGTGGTAACTAAACAACGCGACCTCACGTGACATAGACACCTGACGATTCATAGACACCTGACGATTCACCTAAACACCTGTGGTAACTAAACAACGCGACCTCACGTGACATAGACACCTGACGATTCATCTAAACACCTGTGGTAACTAAACAACGCGACCTCACGTGACATAGACACCTGACGATTCACCTAAACACCTGTGGTAACTAAACAACGCGACCTCACGTGGCATAAGACACCTGACGATTCACCTAAACACCTGTGGTAACTAAACAATGCGACCTCACGTGACATAGACACCTGACGATTCATCTAAACACCTGTGGTAACTAAACAACGCGACCTCACGTGACATAAGACACCCGTCTTCCACTGCTGTGCCGCCCCCCGCCCCCCCCCTCCCCCCTCCCCCCGTTCGCAATTTCGCAATGACCAGCAAAAGCTGGCGACTATAGCCGTAACCAGTCACCCTGGTACTCGGTCTCCAGGGGCGGGGGGCGGGGGGGGTGGGGCCTAACCCGTGACAGCCAGATAGCGAGGGCAAGTGGTAAGAAGCCTTACGCTATACCGACAGCCCGCCGGGGAGCCAATACCACAAGCCATCCCGCCATCCCGCCATCCCGCCATCCCGCCATCCCGCCAGCCAGGCAGGCAGATGGCTTGGCCTTATTCAACGCGCGCCGGCTGTGAAACGGAACCCACATAACGACACTGGGCAATGAACCCGCCGCCGCCGACGAGACTTGCGCAGCCAACGAGACTTGATGCCGTCACCACCACACCCGAAGGGCTCCGAAGACACCCAGATTTTTTTGATTTTTTTGCCACCCCCCCCCCCCTCCCCCTACCTCCCTCCTACTACCCCCGACTCACAGCGGTCAATGTGGCCAAGTAGGAGCGTGCGAGACGTGACATGTAACAGCAGCGGGAAGGAGGGTCGGACGGAGGAAGGAGTGGGTGGGGGGTGGGGGGTGGGAGTGGGGCGGGAAGGCTGGGGTGGAGGGTGCACTGTCAACACAGCCATTCTAGTCATTTAACACGAAACCCAAACGGCCAGCGGCACTCCTCCACCCTCCGCCCTTTTCAGGGATTACCTGAATAAAAAAAAGAACTGAAATGATCCCCAGGCATTGCCATTTAAATGCTAGTCATCAAGGGTGAGGTACGTCAGTGAAATGTGAAGCCGCGATTCGCCGCCGTAGGCGTGAACATGACGCCAAGTGGACGGACAAGTTCGGGACCAAATGCCTCTTAAGTAACGGGTGGTGGTGGGTGTATGCGGGTGGTGGTGGGTGGTGCTGGGTGGGTGGTGCTGGGTGTGTGCGGGTCGGGGTGGTGGTGGGTGGTGGTTGGTGGTGGGTGTGTGCGGGTCGAGGTGGTGGGGAAGGGGGGGGGAATGAGTGAATGCGGATATAAAACGTTATATTGGTGTCAACCCCATCCCACCCCCAGCTTCTACAGCTCTTGACCGAGATACCGACACGGAAGGGAATGGTGGTAGAGGGGGGTGGGGAAGCGGGTGGCGGGGGGTGGAGGAGAAGGGGTGGAGGAGGGAGGGGAGGAGGAGGTGGAGGAGGTGGATCGGGTGTTCGCCGGAGACCCTCGCTAACAAGGCAGCTCGTTACAGTGTCGGCGGTGGCTTTCCCCCGTTATCGTTCAAAACGAACAGCCAAGATGGATTGAACGTCTTCTAGAGGGAGGGAGGGAGGGAGGGGGGGAGGGCTGGCGGTTTGGGGTTGTGTCGGTGGGGGGGGGCGGCGGCGGTTTGGGGTTGTGGGGGGGGGGCGGCGGTTTGGGGTTGTGTCGGTCGGTGGGGCTGGTGGAGGTGATGTGAGTGGGGAGTGTTGTTTATGAGGAGGGGGGAGGGAGGGGAGGCGAGGGGGTAAACTGCCGGGCACGACGTCGCCACACAATCCGGGTTCCTGTCTCCAGGAAATCCCACCGTCGTTAGTTCAACCAATTCATCAGACTAGTCAGCGAGACGATTCTCATCAGTGGGTGAGCAACCCCCACCCCCCCTTCCCCACACACACGTAGGAGATTCTCCGCTAACGGGAGCGACGTGCACACAAAAAGAAGACCCTATCTGATTGGAGAGTACGGGAAAAGAAATAAATTGCGGCGAGAGAAGAAATTACGAGCTCATTAAAATCGTGGAACACTTCCCGCCCAGCAATGAATATACACAAAAAATCAGGAAGAAGAAAGGAGACAAGAAATAAAGTTTTGACAGGTGTCTTCCAGAAGAGGTGCCAGTGCGCCCGGACGACAGAAGCGGAATTCCTAGATATCCAAGTCCCGAAGGGTGAGGGGGGGTTGAGACCAGAAGGGAAAGGGGGTCGGAGACCGGAAGTGGTTAGCGGTTACCTCTAGATTTGGGGGAGGGGAGCGGAAGTGGTTAGCTGTTACCTCTAGATTGGGGGGAGGGGGGCGGAAGTCTGTCAGTTGTTACCTCTAGATTGGGAGGGGGGAGGGCGGAAGTGGTTCGCTGTTACCTATAGACTGGGAGAGAGGGCGGAAGGGGTTAGCTGTTACCTCTAGATTGGGGGGAGGGGGGCGGAAGTCTGTCAGTTGTTACCTCTAGATTGGAAGGGGGAGGGCGGAAGTGGTTCGCTGTTACCTATAGACTGGGAGAGAGGGCGGAAGGGGTTAGCTGTTACCTCTATATTGGGGGGGAGGGACGCGGAAGCGGTCAGCTGTTACCTCTAGATTGGGGGAGAGAGGGGGCGGAAGTGGTCAGCTGTTACCTCTAGATTGGTGCCAGATTTGGAGACATCGTTCTGTACAGGTATGGTAACTACTAAGTGTAGTTACTAAACAACAAGACGTTAGGTGAAATAGACCATCTGACGATTCTTCACAACACTTTGTAGTAACTAAACATTCTTCGTAGTGGCGGCCAAATATAGCAATAAGATAATAAAGTGGCCAAAACGTTGTTTTTATACTTATAACTAAGTTAAAACGTGCATGACGTCACCGGCTTTCTTGCTCCCTCTATACACCAGTCCTTTGCCCCTACCATGTGTTCAAGCTTTAGGGATCCGGGCGGGGTATACCATGTGTTCCAGCTTTAGGATCCGGGCGGGGTATACCATGTGTTTCCAGCTTTAGGGTCCGGGCGGGGTATACCATGTGTTCCAGCTTTAGGATCCGGGCGGGGTATACCATGTGTTCCAGCTTTAGGATCCGGGCGGGGTATACCATGTGTTCCAGCTTTAGGATCCGGGCGGGGTTACTACCATGTGTTCCAGCTTTAGGATCCGGGCGGGGGTATACCATGTGTTCCAGCTTTAGGATCCGGGGCGGGGTATACCATCGTGTTCCAGCTTTAGGATCCGGGGCGGGGTTATACATGTGTTCCAGCTTTAGGATCCGGGCGGGGTATACCATGTGTTCCAGCTTTAGGAATCCGGGGGGGGTTATACCATGTGTTCAAGCTTTAGGATCCGGGCGGGGTATACCATGTGTTCCAGCTTTAGGATCCGGGCGGGGTATACCATGTGTTCAGGCTTTAGGATCCGGGCGGGGGATATACCATGTGTTCCAGCTTTAGGATCCGGGAGGGGGTATAACCATGTGTTCAGGCTTTAGGATCCGGGCGGGGATATACCAGGTGTTCAAGCTTTAGGATCCGGGCGGGGGTAATACCATGTGTTCCAGCTTTAGGATCCGGGAGGGGTATACCATGTGTTCAGGCTTTAGGATCCGGGCGGGGTATACCATGTGTTCAAGCTTTAGGATCCGGGCGGGGTATACCATGTGTTCCAGCTTTAGGATCCGGGCGGGGTATACCATGTGTTCAAGCTTTAGGATCCGGGCGGGGTATACCATGTGTTCAGGCTTTAGGATCCGGGCGGGGGTATACCATGTGTTCAGGCTTTAGGATCCGGGCGGGGTATACCATGTGTTCAGGCTTTAGGATCCGGGCGGGGTATACCATGTGTTCAGGCTTTAGGATCCGGGCGGGGTATACCATGTGTTCAGGCTTTAGGATCCGGGTGGGTTATACCATGTGTTCAGGCTTTAGGATCCGGGCGGGGTATACCAGTGTGTTCAGGCTTTAGGATCCGGGCGGGTTATACCATGTGTTCCAGCTTTAGGATCCGGGGGGGGGGGGGGGTATACCATGTGTTCCAGCTTTAGGATCCGGGGGGGGTTATACCATGTGTTCCCAGCTTTAGGATCCGGGGGGGGGGTATACCATGTGTTCCAGCTTTAGGATCCGGGGGGTTATTGCATAGTCTGTCTGTACAATGGTAAAGACAAGAAACACACAACTTTAATCCTATTAATCCAGGAAATATTTTTAAAAAAACTGCGCGTTTTGTATGGTAAAAAAAGTCCGTGGATGCACTTCCTGCGCCACTGAAAGATCTTGGTTTGCACCAACGTGGTCTGTTTTTAAGATGGCCGCCACAAAATGGAAAGGCGGAAGAATATAATGCAGGGGGAAGCCAGAGCATGGCAATGACACAGGAGTCGACAAATTGTTTTTCGACTGGCGTGAAGCCAAAGTGTGACGGGCGGTCGCGCCTGTTTGTTTCCCCGTTGACCAGGCGGGCTTTGTGATGACAATATTATGACTCTCACACGACACGCAATGCCAGGGAAATGTTATTGGGGGTCTTCAGACTTGCGTTCAATCAAGCATAAACAACAAAAATAGAAGGGATTTTAACGGATTTTACGTGATTGACGTATATTGTAGCCGTGGTTAATACCACTTATCATGGTTAATCTGTGGTTATTACGGTGGACCTGGGTGTTATGTCCCTTTCTGTGCCTATATGGGCGAATCAGGCCACACAGCAGATTCGGGAAGATGATAGGATGACGCAGCCCCCAGGCACCGGTAAGGTTCGAACCTGCGACCTTTGTGCCTACGATTATAAGTACGGTACATGTTGCCCACAGTGACTCAATGCAATCGCCGACCTACATTTCACGGTTAAAATCTAAAATCTTACTCCCACGGTTAAAGGTGAGGACGTAAATCTACGTTTTATACTTAAGACCTGATGATTGTAAAAGTGACCTTCTACACCAACATAGTAGCCTAACCCTGATGGTTGAAATGTTGATCAAAAAAACGATAGTCTGCCCATAGAATCTACATTTACGGCTACACGATGACGAAAAACTGAACGTACTAGACGCGTGGGGTAACTGTTATAACCGTTGACACGATCACCATGGCGATCCAGCCCACCATGCGGAGTCGAGACAATGGACGTTATTCTGTACCGGGTCTGGCTCCCCTCTCGTCCATCATTAGATTAACAGACGCCACAGCGACACGCTACAGTGTTTACTCTACTGACTCTTTATAAAACCGTCATAAGGCGCCAAAAAAAAAAGAATAAATAAATAAATAAATAACAAATAATAATATCCATCAAAAGAAGAAATCTGTGGATGAATGCCCGGTAGGGGGAGCTTTGCGCCCAAGGTGCCTGGCGGGACACTTTCCTCGTAAACACACCACCCGTCGGTCCTTTTACAGCGGGTCTCGTGTCGATAGAACGCTTCGGTTTTATCACCTTGGTCTTGTGCGGGAGGGAGG
>OZ025248.1:34700559-34852020 GCA_964019135.1 Arenicola marina
CACTGGGCACACTAGTTTTGGTGCGGGGGGGGGGAGTGAGCACTGGGCACACCAGTTTGGTGCGAGGGGTGGGCACTGGGCAGACTAGTTTGGTGCGAGGGGTGGGCACTGGGCACACTAGTTGGTGCGAGGGTGGGCACTGGGCACACTAGTTTGATGCGAGGGGTGGGCACTGGGCACACTAGTTTGGTGCGAGGGGTGGGCACTGGGCACACTAGTTTGGTGCGAGGGGTGGGCACTGGGCACACTAGTTTGGTGCGAGGGGTGGGCACTGGGCACACTAGTTTGGTGCGAGGGGTGGGCACTGGGCACACTAGTTTGGTGCGAGGGGTGGGCACTGGGCACACTAGTTTGATGCGAGGGGTGGGCACTGGGCACACTAGTTTGGTGCGAGGGGTGGGCACTGGGCACACTAGTTTGGTGCGAGGGGTGGGCACTGGGCACACTAGTTTGATGCGAGGGGTGGGCACTGGGCACACTAGTTTGGTGCGAGGGGTGGGCACTGGGCACACTAGTTTGGTGCGAGGGGTGGGCACTGGGCACACTAGTTTGGTGCGAGGGGTGGGCACTGGGCACACTAGTTTGGTGCGAGGGGGTGGGCACTGGGCACACTAGTTTGGTGCGAGGGGTGGGCACTGGCACACTAGTTTGGTGCGAGGGGTGAGCACTGGGCAGACTAGTTTGGTGAGAGGGGTGGCACTGGGCACACTAGTTTGGTGGGGGGGGCACTGGGCAGACTAGTTTGGTGGTGGGGGGGGGGGTAGGCACTGGGCACACCAGTTTGGTGGGGTGACGGGGTGACGGGGTGAGCATTGGGTACACTAGTTTGGTGCGAGGGTGTGAGCACTGGGCACACTAATTTGGGTGATGGGGGGGGGGGGGTGAGCACTGGGCAGACTAGTTTGGTGGGTGGTGGGGGGTGAGCACTGGGCACACTAGATTGTTTGGGGGGGGGGGCACTGGGCACACCAGTTTGGTGCGGGGGGTGGGCACTGGGAACACTAGTTTGGTGCGGGGGGCACTGGGCAGACTAGTTTGGTGGTGGGGGGGGGGGCACTGGGCACACCAGTTTGGTGGGGTGATAGGGTGAGCACTGGGTACACTAGTTTGGTGAGGGGGGATGGGCACTGAGCACGCTAGTGTGGTGCGGGGGTGAGCACTGGGCACACTAGTTTGCTGGGGCGGGGGGGGGGGTGGTGAGGTGAGGTGAGCACTGGGCACACTAGTTTGGTGCGAGGGGTGGGCAATGGGCACACTAGTTTGATGCGAGGGGTGGGCACTGGGCACACTAGTTTGGTGCGAGGGGTGGGCACTGGGCACACTAGTTTGGTGCGAGGGGTGGGCACTGGGCACACTAGTTTGATGCGAGGGGTGGGCACTGGGCACACTAGTTTGGTGCGAGGGGTGGGCACTGGGCACACTAGTTTGGTGCGAGGGGTGGGCACTGGGCACACTAGTTTGGTGCGAGGGGTGGGCACTGGGCCACACTAGTTTGGTGCGAGGGGTGGGCACTGGGCACACTAGTTTGGTGCGAGGGGTGGGCACTGGGGCACACTAGTTTGGTGCGAGGGGTGAGCACTGGGCAGACTAGTTTGGTGAGAGGGGTGGGCACTGGGCACACTAGTTTGGTGGGGGGGCACTGGCAGACTAGTTTGGTGGTGGGGGGGGGGGGTAGGCACTGGGCACACCAGTTTGGTGGGGTGACGGGGTGACGGGGTGAGCATTGGGTACACTAGTTTGGTGCGAGGGGTGAGCACTGGGCACACTAATTGGTGATGGGGGGGGGGGGTGAGCACTGGGCAGACTAGTTTGGTGGGTGGTGGGGTGAGCACTGGGCACACTAGATTGTTTGGGGGGGGGGGCACTGGGCACACCAGTTTGGTGCGGGGGGTGGGCACTGGGAACACTAGTTTGGTGCGGGGGGCACTGGGCAGACTAGTTTGGTGGTGGGGGGGGGGGGCACTGGGCACACCAGTTTGGTGGGGTGATAGGGTGAGCACTGGGTACACTAGTTTGGTGAGGGGGATGGGCACTGAGCACGCTAGTGTGGTGCGGGGGGTGAGCACTGGGCACACTAGTTTGCTGGGGCGGGGGGGGGGTGGTGAGGTGAGGTGAGCACTGGGCACACTAGTTTTGTGCGGCGGGGGGTGAGCACTGGGTACACCCGTTTGGTGGGGTGATAGGGTGAGCACTGGTACACTAGTTTGGTAAGGGGGTGGGCACTGAGCACGGGGGGGGGGGGCGTGAGCACTGGGCACACTAGTTTGTGCGGCGGGGATGAGCACTGGGCACAATAGTTTGCTGGGGCGGGGGGGGGGGGGGGGTGAGCACTGGGCACACTAGTTTTGTGCGGCGGGGGATGAGCACTGGGCACACTAGTTTGCTGGGGCGGGGGGGGGGGGTGAGGTGAGCACTGGGCACGCTAGTTTGCTGGGGCGGGGGGGGGGGGTGAGCACTGGGCACACTAGTTTTGTGCGGTGGGGATGAGCACTGGGCACACTAGTTTGCTGGGGCGGGTGGGGGGGTGAGGTGAGCACTCGGCACAATAGTTTGCTGGGGCGGGGGGGGGGTGAGCACTGGGCACACTAGTTTTGTGCGGCGGGGGATGAGCACTGGTCACATTAGTTTGCTGGGGCGGGGGGGGGGTGAGGGTGAGCACTGGGCACACTAGTTTTGTGCGGCGGGGATGAGCACTGGGCACACTAGTTTGCTGGGGCGGGGGGGGGGGGGTGAGCACTGGGCACACTAGTTTTGTGCGGCGGGGGATGAGCACTGGGCACACTAGATTGCTGGGCGGGGGGGGGTGGTGAGGTGAGCACTGGGCACGCTAGTTTGCTGGGGCGGGGGGGGGTGAGCACTGGGCACTAGTTTTGTGCGGTGGGGGATGAGCACTGGGCACACTAGTTTGCTGGGGCGGGGGGGGGGGATGGTGAGGTGAGCACTCGGCACAATAGTTTGCTGGGGCGGGGGGGGGGGGGTGAGCACTGGGCACACTAGTTTTGTGCGGCGGGCGGGTGAGCACTGGGCATACTAGTTTGCTGGGGCGGGGGGGGGTGAGGTGAGCACTGGGCACGCTAGTTTGCTGGGGCGGGGGGGGTGGTGAGCACTGGGCACACTAGTTTTGTGCGGCGGGCGGGTGAGCACTGGGCACACTAGTTTTGTGCGGCGGGCGGGTGAGCAGTGAGGATGGAGAGATTGCGAGTACAACGGGACTGCAGGCTTCATGCGCCGCTCTGTATTTTGTTTGAAAACAGTCTGGCCGCTTTGCCATTTTAGCGATGGTGGGGACACGGGGTGGGGGGGGGGGCGGAAGGGGAACACATCGCTACTTTTAGCCGAGATTATCCGGACTGGGCTCATGGAGGTGGGGGTGGGGTGAGGGCCGAGCGCTCCCTGCACCCCCCCCCCTCCGCCCCACTGCTACCCCCCCTCTTTCCGACCCAACACTCCGCGTGATATGAGCGTGCGCAAATATCTCTCTACGGCCAGATGAGTATTAGCATGACACGTGTGAAAGACGTTCTTTTCGGAATAAACGGTCTCCTCGATCGGTTTAAACGATGTCTCGACCCTACTTATCATGCCTATTAGCTGCATATATCAATTATCATACGCTTTTCAAACGGCGAGAAACGAGAAAAAAAGAATGAAAAAAAAGGTTCCGCATTAGAGCAAAGCAATTGTAGTTTCCAACAAACCGGCGATTCCCTGCCAAATCAGGGTTCGCCGGCTATCCGCCGATGGGGGCCTCTGGGACCCGGTTGTTAGCGCGCCGGGGGGTCACCCCGGCTCTGGGCATTCTTCAGACTCCCCGGGGCACCCTCACACCTGCGGGTCCCCCACGACAGTCGACTTTCAAATATCACACTGCGTGATGTGTCGATACCAAGTGGCTGTCACGGTGTAAAGGGCACGGGGATGGGGGTTGGGGGTGGGGGGGGGGGAGCCGGCGGTGGGACGGAAGTAATTTGTGAGGGTCAGACCGTCAGCGTTATAACGATTTGGTGGGTCCTCGGTGCCGTGTGAGTGAATGGGTGTGGGTAGGCGAACATGTAGACACTGCTTAACGATGGTTTAATACATTTCATGTGGACCTCGAGTATATAATAAGATGAGATAAAACAAAATAAAGATAGATAATTCGTTAAAGTGGACATACACTTCCTGTTGAATGACAACAATAAAATGATCATGAATAAGGTATAGATAAATACATAGATGATGGAGATAAATACATAGATGATGGAGATAAATACATAGATGATGGAGATAAATACATAGATGATGGAGAGATCTAAGGAACGTTCGATAAGGTTACTGTACAAAAATTAGACTTTACTTACTTGGTTGATACAGAATTTTACACGAAACGTGGCGAAATACAAAAAAAAAAGCGTAACGGGATCAGATAATCTGTCATAGGAAATGTTCGGAATAGTACTTTGAATTAAACACTTTGCCTTCGACTCACCTCGCTAAGAGCTGCTAGGGCTAATAGCGGAGGAACGGAGCTACACCTAACGAGTGGAAGCTTGTGCATTGAAATTTCTTTATTCCACATATTTAGTATGTGAACAAAAATGGTGCAGGAACGGTTGAAATTGGCCCCAAGTATTCCATTTCCGCCAGATAATAACACAATAGTTTTCTTTATTATGATATTATTAAGAATTGAAATAGTTTATTCATTATTACTTTTTATTAATAGTTATATTAAAATGTTTAGTATAGTACCAGGTATAGGTGTAATAATATCACCTTGTTCGGTTTTCAACGCGTTTCAAATATATATAGGACTCCTTTTCCATATAATACTGAGCTTCAGGTCAACAGGCGTGTTCGGTATTTGACCTATGCAGCTACGTCTGGGAATCACTTCACACACCTTTCATCTATCTCATCGTCCCAGGCGATTTCTGCGGCTCAGTATTGTGACGGTCCGCCTGGTTCAAACAAGGATTCAACGGTTTGCACACCGTCTGATATCGAAACTAATGAGTGAAACACCGAGTAACTAAATTAACTGGATGTATTGTCCATCATGCGTTTTACTTGTTTACATGCTTTGTGGACAAATTACTACTTGAATATAATCATGCGATATTTTTTGCACTTTTTGTATAGTCTCTTGTTCTGTTTCTTTTCGTACAGTATCATATCTAACCATCATGTTGTTGCAACCTTGACCAATTGCTTTAGTAATCTTTACATTTCAGCGTTGATAAGTTCATCATCATGGAACATGGGGCGGTGTACTATATGGACGCATTATGATGTCTACATGTTCCGCCCCCCGCTGATTCAGTAAAATACTTAAATGCCAATGCGTGGGACTGTTATCTGATTCGTTAACCAAAATAAACGCTACATCAACCTTCTTAGAGTTATTTTTGCAGATGCATCTCGCCAATGTTTGACATATGTTTATTCTATGCTAAATGAAGGATAAACATACGCCAAACAAATATCATTGGTTCACAGCTGATCGGAAGTTGGAAGCTATATATATATGTTTAGTCATAGATGTTTGTGTAATCCACTGGTTTACTGTTGACTCTGACCGTAACTACATTTTTAGGATTGCTAAGCAGCCTTCAGGCAAAAGAATATGGAGAAATACATCCAGTTGATTTGCTGTTATTGCAACCCATGCAGAGGCTGATGCAGAAAATCTGGATGGGGGGGGGGGGCGGTTTCAGGGTTGGATCCAGATACGCTGGATAGGGGGAAGGGGGGGGGGGGGCGGTTTTGGCTTTCATTTGGTTTTCATGTTGAATGGTATAAATTTCGGCCCTAAAAGGGGGGCCGGGGCCGGGGCCGTATCGGCCCCCCTTGGATCCGTCCATGCCATGACTAAACTAAGCAAGTCAAGTTCACGGTTGCCTCAGCTGATAACGCTTCTAGGACAATTAAGTCACATTGGCGAGAATTTATACCATGTTTGTGTGGCGGGATCCATTTGTTATGATAAATTTGTACTGTAGCTTGATGAACAATGCCTCATGTCATCTCTCATACCATTGGTCCATTTTTTTGTTTTTCGTGACCATCATAGCAACGTGCATTTCATCGGCTCATTTTCATTTCGCCAAGGAGCTCATGGGACATTTGTGGGTTGCCCGTCACTTTTCTTTTCTAATCGATGGGCGCCGGCAGCACGCCGGCATTCGACTCATTTGTTATCCCTGTGTTCCAGGTATGTTTCATTGTATCATTCCTCGCCATTTCATATTAATTTAATGTACTAATGTTTAAATGTAATTTATAGATATTCTGTGTAATGTATTCAGTAACTTATACGGTATACTTGGATTGATATCATTTAAGTTTATAAGTTACACTTTTCTTTTCTAACCGATGGGCGCCGGCAGCACGCCGGCATTCGACTCATTTGTTATCCTTGTGTTGCAGGTAATAAAGTCGGAACTTATTAACCCCGCCGCTGAGTTTTTGTTTACTCCCAATTAAACAACAGGGCACATCACGGTCCCGCTACATTTGCATCTGTAAAAAAATAAAGGAAGAAGAAAATTCCTTTTCCTGTGTTCGTTTTGCCGGCGCGGATTATTATATCAAGTTGGGATATAAGTCTGTAAAACAATAGTTTTACATGCGCCATCTTAGAATTTTTACATTGTAGAATCAACACTAAACTAGGCCTATCTCAAAATTTATGATGCATATTTTTGTATATCTCTTTGAGTCTGTAAAACAATAGTTTCAACATAAAACTGAGCGGTTTATTGTTATCGCGCGCGGACGTGATAGCGAGCCATCACACACAAAATAGCGAACTGCGAACAGGCGCGTAGGGCTATAAAGCCGGCCACGAACTTTTGCTCCGTTGACCAAAATGCTTCTCTTCGGATAGCCTGCAGGCTTTCTGGATTTAAACTCAATACAGAGTGTACTTATTTGGCATGGAGAAAAGGTTGGTAATACAAAAAATTACGGGATATATTGCTTTAAATATCCCAGGCAGTCACGGCCGGGACGATGCAAAGTGCCCTCTATCGGGAGATCGGCCACACGCCGCGGTGTCGCCATCTAGCGTAAGAAGTTTATAAACAAGATGGCGCTCTGATTATTTCGCGAAGAAGATCAGAGATGGACAGCAGTTTTATTCTGCGACACGGCATAGCGGTACAATTCATGAGACTCACGGCTCCGGCCCACGCCTCCCCCAGCAGCAACTCCCTTGAAATGCATTTCTTTGTTTGCCAACGAAGACTGAAACGACCAAGACATGACCAGAGGCACCGTAAATAATTCGTAAAGCGACGCCGACGGGGGGGAGGGGGGGGGTTAGCCCAGAACCCTAGGCTGTGTGGGCTGAAACACATGATTCTTCAACCATAGCCATGGATTCATGGCTAGGGGGTGGTAGTCCCGTCACAAAACTGTTGTAACAGGCGTCCAGTCGTGTTCTCTTGGATATAACGCCACCAGGTTGGGGCTAGGGGGCAGGGGGGGTTCACTCTCGCAAGACTGTTCGAACAGCAAGAACAGACAGTTCAATTGCCAAGGCGCAGACTAATCCCCTCGTAGTGCTAAATCACCCTGGCCACTGTACAACAGTGGCCAGGGTGATTTAGCACTAATCCCCCCGCGGCTTGACACCAATCTCTCCACCCCCCCCCTGCCCCCGCGCCCTTTACCTATGGTAGGGGGTGGTGCGAGCGAGTCGGCCATTATGCTGTTCATCCATATTGCATATAGCATTTGGGATATGCCCCTCCCCCCTCTCCTGCTGATTTACGCCTATTACGGCACAGTATCCATAGAATCCCCATGAAAAGCAAGTATCTGTCAGCTCGGCTTCCTGCCTCATGCTTCCATTCTAACTCATCCTATACATATTTATTCCTCACAGAAGGCATAATTTTGATACTAAACTTGTGTATCTAACAATGTTATCTGAAAAAGATTAGGTAACGTAAAAAAATAAAGTGGGTAAGCCATATTTAGCATTTAAGGTACCTCCCCCCCCCCTCTCCTGCTGATTTACGGCGCAGTATCCATAGAATCCCTATCAAAAGCAAGCACCCGCCAACTTAACCCTGTTTATCAAATATGGCCTCCAGATTTATCCACCCCCTGGGGCTGGCCGTTTATACTATAGACTATTATAGTATATGGCCTGTCAGATATTTGCTGCATTAATAGCTACAGATCAAAGCGCCTGTAACAGTAAACATGCCAGGCCCATGGCTAGCCTGAAAGTGAAAATCACAGTGTCTCGCAGCATTAAAGTCTGATTTTTAGGCAATGGTAGGTATAGTTTCATAGATGTAACATAGTCCATCCCCGATATGGGTCCAGCCACGGCTTGCGCACAGGACTATGGTAGGTATAGATACTAATTTGCCTATCCTCATGGGAAACCGCTCGTGGTGGAATAGATACTTGCGTATATGCCATGGCATTAGTGGTAAACATCATATAGAGCTAGGGATGTATGCCTACATTGACCACTGTCCTCTTTGGCCACCAGCATAATAAATCGAGTGACACCAGGGGCCCCTTATTATAATGTGTCAATTGATTTATGCCTGTATCTTTGACAGCTTGTCAATTTGACCACCAGGGGGAGCGAGGTGGAGGGGACTCTCTCCTGGCTGATGCTTCTCTATTGAGTGACCCCCTCTCCCATTGCCAGAATTTTCAGATGTTACAGTCTAAACTGTTAGATAAGGGACTGTTACAGCAAGCCCCATCAGAATAATAGCTGGTTGTAACCTCGGAAAGCTCAGGCTACCCATGCCCAATCCAGCCACTGTGTAAATAGAATAAAAGATGAACTTTATCCTAAACTGGTATCTTTATGCTGATTAATGAATAACAATCAGCGGTCTCAAACCTCTGCCACCTGGGCGCATGCCTTTACCCCCTCAAACATGAACCACCAAACCTCTACACCATACCCACTGGCACCAAGACAAATCCCTCCGCCCTCCCCCTCCTGCCCCCTGAGGTTCTTCTTTTTGCTTCAGTAATTTATTTATATACAGTAATGAATCTTCAATGAACAAACCCCAATGGAGTTACACTTCCTGTTCAGTCAAATTTACTATTGCCAGCTGTTTCATGCAAGCAGCAATTTCCTGTAGATGTATATACATGGAACAGCATGAGTATTCTACTGGATGTGCCATTTTAAATATAGAACTACCCCAAATGTGCCATATATACTGTCAACCAACCTGCTTCTGACTATTGATTACTTCAGTGTATTATATCTATCTAGCCATATTTATATATTCAAATAGTAAAGCATGATCCTTGAAATTTTGCAATGTACTGTTTGTGTTAGCAAACAACCAGCTATGTTCAGAACATAACAGTTAAATGTAAATGAAAGATATATTCCTGACTTGTTAAAATAAATTTTATGTTACATTACAGGATGGCTGAATATAATGAATTAAACATGTTAAAGATTCAAAGGGAAACTAGTTTTCCCAAACTCACAGCAGAAAGTCATTGCCATATGACAGCTATACCAGTCACTCACTTGGATGATCTAGTCATAGTAATATGCATATAATGTAAATATAATGTAAATGTAATGTAATAAATAGTAATAAATGCATATAAATTTAGTTTCAGTCCCTTTCACCATCTACTATAAGTTGTGAATGGACTGATCGGTTAGGTGTTAATAATACTTCAGAAAGACCCTAAGGTATAAATTGTCTATGAGATTGTGATCTAACCCTGGTAGTGGCAACATTGTATATACTGTCATATAATAAAATATGACTGTGTTGATTCTGCTTCCCTTACCCTGGTCTTCTCATGCACAATATAGGCTTCTCTGATAGTAAATTCTCTTAATTCTTGTTCAGTCAATAAAATAATGTCATCACATTTGAGTATAGTAATAAATTATGTCTGAATTCAAGAATTCAAGTATAGTGTATTGTGGCATATAGAATATGGCATTACATGTACCAACAATTAGCATGAATAGCTACATCTACATGAACTGCCTAAAATCATAAATAATTTAGCTGGTGTCTTGATATGGAACTCCTGTATTTTGTCTGTTGTTTCATTTTCCGAATTGCTTTTTTTCGTACTTGCAATACCAATAGTGTCGACAACTTCAGGTATACATTTATTTCAGACCTCAATTGGCAGACATATAAGCTGTAAAGCAGCGTGCATAAACGCCGGGAAGGTTGCCGATTAATAACATTACGTGAGATAGGAATGAAGACACCGGTCCCCCAGCCATGGCCCGCCATAGTAATGAAGGTGACCATCCACTGCTGTGTGAGGAGCAGATAGCCGAGTTCATGCAGAGGGAACACGGCTCGCTGGTGCCCGATACGCTACCGCCAGACCACCGCCGTCATTCTGATCCTGATCGCACCTCTCCGGATGAGGCCTGCAGCCAGATCCGGCCACCTGGGGCCGAGGACGCCGGAGCGTTACCATGCCAACCGGCCGACGGTGGCGGTGACGCCGCGCCGGTGGCCGGTGGCGCGCGGCATCGCCTCCTGTCCGCGGTGTGCACGGGGTGCGTGCGGCAGGTCCGCCAGCTACTCTCAGTCGGAGTGAGCGCCGACACACAGACAGACTCCGGGGACTCGGCGCTCATACTGGCGACGCGTCATCAGTACCCGGATGTGGCGCGGGCGCTGCTGGACGCCGGGTGTCGGTCGGAGGTTCAGAACGAGGCTGGGCGGACGGCGCTGCACGAGGCGGTTCTCGCCGGGGACGCCGACAGCCTCGAGGTCCTCCTGTCGGAACCCGCGTCCGAGGTCCCCCCCAGTGACGTCACGCCGCGTGACGTCACACCCGCCGTCCACCGAGGCGAGGCGGCGAAGATGGCCACACGCATCCTGCAGAAGGCCGACACGAGCCTGGATATTCCGGACAGCGACGCCAACACCGCGCTGCACCTAGCGGCGAAGGCGGGCGGCGCGCAGCTGTGTGAGGCCCTCATGGACGCCGGGGCTCTCTTGGATGTCACAAACGACGCCGGTGAGACTCCACTCCACCTGGCGGCCGGCAGCGGTAACAGCGACGTGGTAGCTCTGCTGCTTGACCGATCGGCGGCTTGCGTCGACCGGCAGACCGATGCTGGCCTCACGCCCCTCATGTTGGCGGCGATGTACGACCACGCGTCGTGCGCGCAGCTTCTCCTCAACCACAACGCCGACACCTCCTGTTGGGACAGCAACATGAACACCGCGCTGATCCTGGCGGCTAAGCACGCCGGAGCCGCCACGCTGGCCGTGTTGGTCGCCAGCTGCCCGGCGCCCGTGATCAACCACAGGAACAACCTGGCGCGGTCGGCGCTGTACTTCGCCGCCGAGCGCGACGAGGTGGAGATGGTCCAGGCCCTGGTGGCCAGCCAGGCCAACCCCTGCCTCATGGACGTCATGGGCCGCCTGGCGCTGTCCGTGGCCGCGCAGGAGGGCCATTTGGGCAGCCTGAGGGCGCTGTTGAAAACCCGTCAGGGGATCAATAGCGTGGACTTCATCAACATGGCGCCCCTGCACTGGGCGGTGGTCGGCGGCCACCTGACGTGCGCCGAGGAGCTGCTGTCGCACGGGGCCAACGTCGACCTGGCCAACGACAGCACCCACAACACGCCGCTCATCATGGCCATCGACGGCAAGCACGCGGGTCTGGTCGACCTGTTGCTGGAGCGCGGCTGTAACGTGAACGCCGTGAATTCCCACGGCATGACTGCGCTGCATGCCGCGGCCGAGAAGGGCTGTCTGGACATCGTCCGGCGCTTGATTCCCGCCGGGGTCGCCGTCAACATGGCGGCCGGCAACGGCGAGACGGCCCTGGTGATGGCCGCGCGTCGGGGCCACGGCGGGCTGGTCAAGTTCCTGCTGGGCATCGGCTGCGACGTGACCATCACCAATGACAACCAAAGCACGGCGCTGCACGAGGCGTGTCGCTGGGGTTACGTGGACATCGTGGAGCAGGTCCTGGCCAAGGGATGCTCCGTCAACCAGGAGGAATCGGACGGCGACACCCCGCTGATCCTGGCCTCGGTTCAAGGTCACGACGACGTCGTGCAGCTGCTGCTCAACAACGGCGCCAAGGTCAACCAGGTCAACTACATGGAGAGGTCGGCCGTGTTGGAAGCTTCGAGGCAAGGTCACATCGAGGTCATCGACTTACTGATCCGGAACGGGGCGGATGTCAATCAGGTTGACCTTGAGAGCGACTCGGCGCTGATGCTGGCCGTCTCCACGGGAAGGACGGACGTGGTGCGGCTCCTGATAAAGGCCGGAAGTGACGTCAATCACTGCAACAGGTACGGTCGGAGCGCCCTGCACGAAGCCTGCTCCTCCTTCTCCCTGGCCGCCGATCCCGGCGGCCGGATGGTGGACGTCCTGCTGGAGGCCGGGATCGATCCGGACGGCCTGGACAGCATGGACAGCACGCCGCTGGCCCTGGCGCTGGTCAGCGGCCGCCAGTGGATGGTTCTCCCGCTCCTCAAGGCCAACTGCGACGTCAACCAGCCCTGCCGGCTCCAGAAGATGGTCCGGCCGATCCAGATCGCCGTGACCCGCGAGGACTTCATCCTGGCGCAGATGCTGTACCTGGCCGGCTGCGACATGAACGCCGTCAACGTGTGGATGCCGACGCCGTCCGGACCCCAGTACATGGTGCCCTGCAACAACAAGGACATGCGGGAGTGGCTCCAGAACGTCACCGCCGAGCCGCCGGCACTCAAACTCCGGGCCCGTACCGTCATCCGGATCCACCTGGGTCACCGCCCCGCCCCGGCCATCAAGCGCCTCCCGCTGCCCGGCTGCCTACGGGACTTTCTCGGCCTTGCGGACCTGGACGTCTTCGTCGCTAAGGTGGTGGACGACTATTGGCTGGCGGTCCGGGAGGCCATGTCCGGCAGTGCCTCCACCAATCAGGATCGCAGCAGCTACGTGGACAGCGACGTGGACGTCAGCAGCGCTGTCTCCGGGAGACTCAACTGATGGATCCGTCTAACACGCCCAAGGCAATGGATTTTTTAATCGCTGTGATGAAGGCTAGCTTTGAGTAATGCGTGAGCTATACGGGTTTTTTTCATCTCGATTATGTGATGCATTTGATTATTAATCGCGGGGATGATGGCTTGCTTTGAGGAACACGTGAGCTATCCGGATTGTTTTCCTCTCGATTATGTGATGTATTTGATTACATTACAAGCGTTTGTGCAACAGCCTCACCATAAGCACAGGCAGGGCGGGTAACTTGATACACACCACGCGTCATTGGTCCATCTGTCTTTGTAATCTATGGCGTCAAAATCATGTCAGTCTTACAATGTACACTTACAATGCATTTATTATTGTTGTGTAACGTCGCTTGTGGACTGGTGGAGACAGTTAAAGTCTAAAGCCGAGATCGGGAACGCCACTGGTTGCTATAGCGATGGTGTACGGCTGGTTATCTGATAGTCGCACCACGTGCTTTCGCCAGTTCGAGACTTTTTGTGAAAAAGTCGTTATTTAAGAGGGGAATAGTTGTTAAGGACCATCTCGGTCAAATTACGCCACTTGCATTATGTAATGGTTGCTCTGGGTCATATCAAGGACGCTGTCTATGATATAGCTGCAGCGTAGAACTATAATCAGTGAAAATATACAAGTGCTGAGACGAATTTGTATAAATTTTTCTTGCGTTAACGGCCGGAGAGCGATTCATTGTATTAAAATCCTTTTATGTACACTGACATTTGGCTGCAAATTGTTTCTCGGACGTAGCGATTTTTCATTTGATTACTTCAATTCAAGTGGGCATTTTGACACCTCGGAGTTTCTGAGAAGGAAGTCTGGTTCAGCGGGAGGTAATATATTCTTATAAAAATATATATCTCAGTTGAAATTCTGTCCCCGACTTTTATTCTTCAAAATGAACCATTATTGAGGTACAGAGTTGAAAGCTGAGAAAATCAACTCGACAGCAAGTTTTCTTGCAAATTATTGTGATAAAATGTGTTGTGTTTTAATCTATAAGTGTATACCTAAGTAAGTGCAATACGGTAGTGCTATCTGTACACTACAATTACAGTACCTATGTTGTATTATTGTTGTGCTACGTACACTTTCTGTTTGACGTGCAGAGAACTGAGCATGTTCTAAGTACTGAATTTGTCGTACAAACTATCTCCGATGTGCGTGAGGTACCTCGTTTCTTTACTGCTTGGGGTACTGTATCGGTTTACTGTGTGTAGTACTGTTTCTTATACGACCTTTTTATCTTTCTGTTATATTTTGTACTGATATCTGATTTACGCTATTGCGCATGGAGAACTCTCAGTTACTCTTAGCCCCCCCCCCCCCCACTCAATTCTCCAAATATATATCGCTTGAATGGGTATATATGGTGATCTACACAGAGCCTCACCTCTTAGCAAATATATGGTTTGCGGCTGGCATATTATAAGGTGATTATTTACTCAATAATAAATCCATCCGCTGTGCCATTGAACTGTGTTGACAGAATTGATAAGGGTTATCTGACGCTGCTGTCTTCCACTGCCTAAAGTATATCACATCTTGCAGCACATGTGTGTTGGTGAGTTTGAAGGGTCATCATTTTTTTATTACAGCATTACGTCCTTTGTGTTCATGTTCCAGTGGATCTGGTCAGCGTCTCTCGATTCCATTGTTGTACAAGTGCCGTGAGCTTGTCGTCATTAGTCCACGCAATAAAGCCACGATATATATATATACAGAGGCTTGTGGTGGTGTTGCCCGTTCCGTTAACATATATCCGTGGTGGCTGCTTTGGTTAAAGTCTGACGCTTTAACCTCCATCGGATATGGAAAGGGTCGAGGCATGGGGGAGCCAGGGATCGTTTCACTAGGACAGAAGTTGCGAGCTCGTTAGCGTATCTTTTACATGCTAACATGGGGAAGCCAGGGGATCGTTTCACTAAGACAGAAGTTGCGAGCTCGTTACCGTATCTTTTACATGCTAACATGGGGGAGCCAGGGGATCGTTTCACTAAGACATAAGTTGCGAGCTCGTTACCGTATCTTTTACATGCTAACATGGAGGAGCCAGGGGATCGTTTCACTAAGACAGAAGTTGCGAGCTCGTTACCGTATCTTTTACATGCTAACATGGGGGGGGGGGGGGGGTGGGGGGAGGGGCAGGGGATCGTTTCACTAAGACAGAAGTTGTTAGCTCGTTACCGTATCTTTTACATGCTAACATGGGGCAGCCAGGGCATCGTTTCACTAGGACATAAGTTGCGAGCTCGTTACCGTATCTTTTACATGCTAACATGGGGGGGCCAGGGGATCGTTTCACTAAGACAGAAGTTGCGAGCTCGTTACCGTATCTTTTACATGCTAACATGGAGGAGCCAGGGGATCGTTTCACTAGGACATAAGTTGCGAGCTCGTTACCGTATCTTTTACATGCTAACATGGGGGGGCCAGGGGATCGTTTCACTAAGACAGAAGTTGCGAGCTCGTTACCGTATCTTTTACATGCTAACATGGGGGAGCCAGGGGATCGTTTCACTAGAACCGAAGTTGTGAGCTCGTTACCGTATCTTTTACATGCTAACATGGAGGAGCCAGGGGATCGTTTCACTAGGACAGAAGTTGCGAGCTCGTTACCGTATCTTTTACATGCTAACATGGGGGGGCCAGGGGATCGTTTCACTAAGACAGAAGTTGCGAGCTCGTTACCGTATCTTTTACATGCTAACATGGGGGGGGGGGGGGGGGGCAGGGGATCGTTTCACTAAGACAGAAGTTGTGAGCTCGTTACCGTATCTTTTACATGCTAACATGGGGGAGCCAGGGAATCGTTTCACTAGAACCGAAGTTGTGAGCTCGTTACCGTATCTTTTACATGCTAACATGGGGGAGCCAGGGAATCGTTTCACTAGAACCGAAGTTGTGAGCTCGTTACCGTATCTTTTACATGCTAACATGGGGGAGCCAGGGAATCGTTTCACTAGGACAGAAGTTGCGAGCTCGTTACCGTATCTTTTACATGCTAACATGGGGGAGCCAGGGGATCGTTTCACTAAGACAGAAGTTGCGAGCTCGTTACCGTATCTTTTACATGCTAACATGGGGGAGCCAGGGGATCGTTTCACTAAGACAGAAGTTGCGAGCTCGTTACCGTATCTTTTACATGCTAACATGGGGAAGCCAGGGGATCGTTTCACTAAGACAGAAGTTGTGAGCTCGTTACCGTATCTTTTACATGCTAACATGGGGGAGCCAGGGGATCGTTTCACTAAGACAGAAGTTGTGAGCTCGTTACCGTATCTTTTACATGCTAACATGGGGGAGCCAGGGAATCGTTTCACTAGGACAGAAGTTGCGAGCTCGTTACCGTATCTTTTACATGCTAACATGGGGAAGCCAGGGGATCGTTTCACTAAGACAGAAGTTGTGAGCTCGTTACCGTATCTTTTACATGCTAACATGGGGGAGCCAGGGGATCGTTTCACTAAGACAGAAGTTGCGAGCTCGTTACCGTATCTTTTACATGCTAACATGGGGAAGCCAGGGGATCGTTTCACTAAGACAGAAGTTGCGAGCTCGTTACCGTATCTTTTACATGCTAACATGGGGGGGGGGGGGCAGGGGATCGTTTCACTAAGACAGAAGTTGCGAGCTCGTTACCGTATCTTTTACATGCTAACATGGGGGAGCCAGGGGATCGTTTCACTAGGACAGAAGTTGCGAGCTCGTTACCGTATCTTTTACATGCTAACATGGGGAAGCCAGGGGATCGTTTCACTAAGACAGAAGTTGCGAGCTCGTTACCGTATCTTTTACATGCTAACATGGGGGGGGGGGGGTGGGGGGAGGGGCAGGGGATCGTTTCACTAAGACAGAAGTTGTTAGCTCGTTACCGTATCTTTTACATGCTAACATGGGGGAGCCAGGGGATCGTTTCACTAAGACAGAAGTTGCGAGCTCGTTACCGTATCTTTTACATGCTAACATGGGGGAGCCAGGGGATCGTTTCACTAAGACAGAAGTTGCGAGCTCGTTACCGTATCTTCTACATGCTAACATGGGGAAGCCAGGGGATCGTTTCACTAGGACAGAAGTTGTGAGCTCGTTACCGTATCTTTTACATGCTAACATGGGGGAGCCAGGGCATCGTTTCACTAAGACAGAAGTTGCGAGCTCGTTACCGTATCTTCTACATGTTAATTTAACGACAGATCGTAATTTAGAGCGACGGAAATAAGCGTTATACTGAGATTATTGGGGTGTATGCCATCTTCGTGCAATTTATTTTCTACCAATATTATTCAAAAACGGGTTTGATACATATTTATGATAAATTTATCATTTTTCACTTCTTTCGGCCCGGTAATTCAATCTTCTACGACAGAACGAACATTCAACCGTGAAGAACGACCGAGAAACTTTTGTTATGTTTTACAGCCATTCAGACCGCTTTGGTCACCGAAATCCGGTCATTATTTTATAACTTTGATGGCCTGCTTAGTGTGAGTGATTTGTTCTTGTCCCTAAAGTTGATAGTGTGGGGCAGCGTATCATCCCAAGTCATGAAATAAGTCTCTTTTGTTGTGGACATATTTATCAAAACATTTGATGCATAGGTCACCGTTCTGATAAGGTTAACAGCAGTGGGTCAGTCGACATTTAGGGTAACACTCCTAGAGGGTGGGTCAACAAACCAGATATTACTCGGAATACAAGGGGTAAACATACCTGATTGGGCAAGAAAATGTTTGAACGCAATTGACCTTAAACTTTGTTTTAATGTCCGATATACTTTGTACACGTTCATTATATATCCGATACCGACAATATTGCACCGTACAGACTGTTAATGAACAGGAGTAATAATGTGTACAAAATGCTAAAATGTCTAAGGCAGTAAAAGTATTGTAATCCAAAGAATACTATGCTCATTACATATAGAACTCAGTCGATTAATTAATCGATAACACAATGATTGAAGAAGCGGGGCCGATCTTCCATGATGTGCGGTATCCGTGTTGTTTTGATGACGTCAGCACCTCGTTCGGGCGTTCCATGATTTAGGATGTCCCACGTCGCTCAAGTTTAGGGCTGACCCCCACCCCCCATCCCTTTCACCACAATTCCACTCCGCCCCCGCCCCCGCCCACGCCCCTGCCCCCCCCCCCACCACAAGCCTCTGCCCCCGCCCCCGCCCCGCCCGACCCCAGCTGAGTTAGTTCAAGAGCTGATCTGGACCGAGAGTTCGAGTTCCTCATGTAGCTCCGCCCACTGTCTCCGCAGTAACTTCACGAGCCGGTCCTTATCCTTCAGGCTCTGTAACACCAGCGTCACCGTTACCTGCGGCAGGGGGCGCTTCTGATCGCCTCCCCCGCCGCCGCCGCCAGTGGTGGCGCTGCAGTCGGCGCTGTAGTAGTCCACGCTCGTGTCGACCACCAAATCGCCATTCTCGTCGGCGAAGACGAGGCTGAGGTCGTGGGACCGGAAGTCGCTCATGGTGAGCTGGCGCAGGCTATCCAGGAACCACATGTTTTCGATCACGGTACGCGGGTGGCCCGGGGGACCCCTGCTGAAGTCCGTAATGGGATATAAGACGTGGTCCTCCACGGCTAGAGCCACGTACTGCTCGGCCACTAGCAGAGTCCGGGCTTTGCACTGGCTCAGATCGAGGTCCATGTCTGCGTATCCGCGCTGGGAGGGGGCCAGATACACCAGGATGAGATCGAGCAGTTTGATCTCGGCGGGCTTCTTGCCCTTGATGTGGTCGAGGACGAGGAAGGTGAGGTCGTAGACGGCGTCCTCGCTGGGGTAGGTGAAGCGGACCTTGCTCGGGTGGCGGTACTCCAGGGGTTCCACCCTCGGCTCCCCGCCGGCGAACATCCGATAAAAGTCCTGCTCGCCCATGGAGTCGGCTAGCGGACAGTCCGGGGAGGGCGTCGGCTGGGTGAGGTTCAGGACCTGCGTCAGCTGATTGACGAACAGCTCGGTGGCGTACGTGTCCCGCGTCACGCAGGCGAACGTCCTCTCGGCGCGGTCGCCGACCAGGCGGAAGCTCTGGTCGAACAGGCCGAGCGTCACCTCCTTCAGGTCCTTCAGGGGGAGGGTCCGGACGGCGCGCAGGCCCCGGCGGGCCGAGGACGTCCCCAGCAGGACCCCCGAGGCGTGGTGCAGGTCCTGGCCCGCGCCCTTCTCCCGGCCCGCCGCCCCCACTACCTGGTACGAATCGGACCGAACACGAGCATGGGTCTTCAACCAGGTCCCGGGCTGCAGGAGCCTCGCCCCCGCCGCTGCCCTCACCCCCACCCCCACCCCCGCCCCGCCGCCGCCCCCACCCTCAGGCGCCTCGTCCACGACGAAGTACACGGCCTTGGTGCTGAGCATGAGGCAGACGTAGAGCTCCTGGCCGGGGTGGGTGTAGAGGAGGAGGGACGTCCACAGTAGGTGCCTCAGCTCCTCGCCGTCGCTGCCGATGGCGGCCACGGTGCCGTGGAAGACGTTCACCAGCTCGTCCCCCATCATCGTGGCCAGGTTGCGCATCACGGCGGACGCCGACCCCCGCAGCTGGTGGCGCTCGTTGCAGCTGGTCAGGTGAGTCAGCAGCTCGTGGCTCGGGTACCCCACGTCCAGCGTCGTAGGCGGACAGCTCTTCTGCACAATCGGTATCGTGGTGTGACCCCGCGCCGCGGGGGTGGAGATTCTCGCCCCCCCCGGTGGCGCCCCCAAGGGAGCGCCGGCTGCACTGCTGCAGCTCGGTTTATCCGTCGACTTGTAGATGTCCCCGATGGGCGATTGTTGAGGTAAGTCTGTGTTTTGTTTCTGTTCGCTATCGAGTATTGAGCTTTCCACAACAGCGTGGCATTTGATGGCATCAGCGGCCCTGTTGGGTGTCTGGCCCCTCCCCGGGGTGGAAGCTCCAGGGGTGGAGGCTCCCGGGGTAGGGGCCCCCGGACAGGGTGCGGCGCGGGTCGCCTCACCGTCAGGGCTACCGTCACTGCACGCCGACATGAACGCGTCGCCATTGGACTCCGCGGCGCTGTCACTCTCCCCGGTGGGGGAGCCACGGGTGGCCAGTTCGGCCAGGGAGTCGTCGCCGGAGGAGGTCTCGGAATCGGCCGCCGGGGCAGACTCCCCCACCACGTGGCGCCTCCGGGGCGTCCTATTCTGGCTGCCGCTGCTGACCTCGTGCGCCGGAAGGGGGAGGGGCAGGGGAAGGGGATGGGCGGGGGCCCCCTTGTCCGTGTCCGCGGGTGGTAGTGGTGACACCCGTTGGTCAGCCGAGGCGTTGTGGTTGTTGTGAGAATTCCGGTTACGCTGCTGCTGCTGCTGCTGCGGTGGCCGATGTTTCTTCTTGCCGTCGTCCTGACCCTGCTGCTGCTGCTGGTCGCTGCGGTGGGAGGCCCCGCGCGGGTGGCGCGGCCTCGCCCCTTGGTACGGACCCTGCGACCCGCTGCCGTCGCTGCTCGTGCTCTGGGCGTCCGGGTCCATCGCCTTGACCTTTGACCTGCCGGCCTTCCCCGACGAGCGGTGGGCGGCTTTCGGCGGGCTGGGCGACCGCTCGGACAGCTCCTTCCGGACCTGCGTCAGCGTGGCGAGGAAGCGGTCGCGCATGCCCGAGGTGGGTACCCGGATGTCGATGTGTTGCCGGCCCTGGGCGCCCATGTCGAAGACGAGCTTGACGCCGAACCCGATGAAGTGCGGCGCGACCATGGCGTTGGTGATGGTCGTGTTGAAGGTCTGCGGCAGGCTCGTGTCGTCGGCGCTCGTGCTGAACGTGTCGCTGTCGTACATCTGAATCCCGCTGATGCGGCCCACGATGGGGAAGGCGCAGGCCACCTCGAACTGGGGCCGCGTGGACGGGCCGATGGCGAAGGTGGGCTGGGGCCACAGGATGTAGTCCTCCCTCAGCAGGTAGAGGAACCGCGCCGAGATGACCAGCGAGTGGGTGACGTAGGGCCGGGCCGGGCGCGTGTAGTCTACAGAGCTGACCAGCATGTACATGACGACGGTCACGTCAGCCGGGTCCGGGAGTCGCTCGATGGCGTTTAGGGTTCGCTTCAGGCTGGCCTGCGTGCTGCCGCACACCACGATGTGGGGGTCCTCGTACTGGTCGATATCGGGGATGGCGCGGCGGTAGGCCAGCTTCAGCGAGTCGATGAAGACGTCCGTCTTGCTGGCGCTGCCGGTCAGCAGGCTGTACGTCCCCTGCGGCCCCACGAAGGCCTCCTCGATGCGCAGGTAGTGGCGGTCGTACCCGAGGACGATCTGCTGGACGTTCACCAGCGGGATGCAGTAGAGGTGGACCATGGTGGGCAGCCCGCCGCCGTCGCCGCTCCGGAGCGCCTTCACCTCGAACACGTGCAAGTTCTCCGTGGTGATGTAGATGCAGGCGGGCCGCTCCCGGTGGGGGTCCGTGTAGCCTACCAGCGAGCACCAGGTCAGGTACACGGGTCGCTCCTCGCGGTCCCGCTCGGCGGCGCCACCCTCGCGGCCCCCGATCCGGCTGCGCTGGCTCAGGGACTCGGTGTCCGGGAGCTGCTGCTGGAGGTGGGAGAGGAACCCGGAGTCGGCGCGTCCTGGTAACGTCTCCGGGAGCATGAAGCCGTTAGCGTGACTCGACTCATCCGATCTGGAACCCACAGGTAACAAAAACACAGCGCTCAGTCAGAAAGCCCGTAAACTCGTGAAAGAAACGTGTGTGACTATCGTATTGAACCATTCTAGCATTGTGGAATACGAATGGACATTTTAATATCATGACTTCATATCAACAATAGAATTTTGATGCGTGAAGAGTATACCGTTTTTTCTATTAACGCTAAGTGGACCGTGTCTTCGCGATGGCGTAACAGGATGTTGTGCACACCGATGTCATGCCATACTTTCTCTCTGGATTCAAAAATGATGATGCATTTTGTTTGCAGATACCAACATGTTGCAATACTCTCTGTCAGACCAAAGTAATACTTCTGTTAAGGGTATCACAGTTATGGAATATATTCTATCGGGGTATCAGTTATGGAATATCATATTTTTGGGTATCTAAGTTGTGGAATACTTTCTTTCCAGTATCGAATTTATGATATACGTTCTACCGCATATGATAAACGTACCAAGTATCACTCAGTGCCTATTGATAGGAAAGGTGACAGAGATTCATACTAAGCTCAGTGCCTATTGATAGGAAAGGTGACAGAGATTCATACTAAGCTCAGTGCCTATTGATAGGAAAGGTGACAGAGATTCATACTAAGCTCACTGCCTATTGATAGGAAAGGTGACAGAGATTCATACTAAGCTCACTGCCTATTGATAGGAAAGGTGACAGATTCATACAAAGCTCAGTGCCTATTGATAGGAAAGGTGACAGAGATTCATACTAAGCATGAAACATGTCGTTAAAAACTGTTTAAATAGCTGAATCGATAGTCGCTGATAGACTTAGGTCTGACATTATTATTTCACTCACCCCATGCCACATTACACCTTGGCATATTTCTTATACAGCTGCGAAACCCGCCAAAAGAAAATTAATTTAACCAAAAGTGTATGGAACCCCAATTTACATGCATTCATAAAATTCAGATAAGAAACAAACCCAGAATCAACGTATATATATTCACCCTGTTGACTCGAAGCTGAACTGGTAGCCGAGGCGCGTAGGTCTGCCGTCGACGCCCAGGGAAGACGCTGCAGTAGTGCTGCCCTCTGACGACGATTGAGGAGACTCCTGTGGGTGAAAGCACCTCACAAATAAATCATGCCCCGTTGTGTGGGTTGGGTTCATGTTTAACGAAGCAGGCACATTGGTTTTCGCACTCGGAAATTGCCATCTTAACGTGACAAACTACCACCGGAGGAAACGAGAGGCATCAGTACATTAGCAGCATTAGGGAAAGTTGTATATATAGGATTCAGATAAAGACATCGGCGTCGTCTTTTAAAGCACGCAATGCCACGCATGCAGTTCATTCATGAGAGACGAAAACATGACAAGAACAATAGAAAAGAAAGGGTGTAGCTAAGGGGCGTCACAACAAGACGTGCTTTGACGCTGGAGGAGCTACAGGGTGTCACAACAAGACGTGCTTAGAAGCTGGAGGAGCTACAGGGTGTCACACAGGGAAGTGTTTGGCAGTTACATGAACTACAGGGTGTCAGAAAAGAAATGTTTGAAATCTACATGAGCTACATGGCGTCACAAGAGGAAATATTTTGCAGCTAGAGCAGCTACAGGGTGTCACAAAGGGAAATATTTTGCAGCTAGAGCAGCTACAGGGTGTCACAAAGGGAAGTATTTTGCAGCTAGAGCAGCTACAGGGTTTCACGAAGGGAAGTATTTTGCAGCTGGCGCAGCTACAGGGTGTCACAAAGGGAAGTATTTTGCAGCTAGCGCAGCTACAGGGTGTCACAAAGGGAAGTATTTTGCAGCTAGAGCAGCTACAGGGTGTCACGAAGGGAAGTATTTTGCAGCTGGCGCAGCTACATGGCGACACAAAGAGGCGGGAGAGTGGGAGGGGAGGGGGGTGGGGGGGGGGGAGAGGAGCAGCTACACATACAGCCAGTATGTTCTGGCTCTACAGGTATATCTCGCTTTAGCAGTAGGACACACAGACAGTGCACGGAGAGTACCTGAGCGAGAGCCTGTGGTCCGGCGGCGCTCAACGATACAGAAGGTAATCCACGTTGTAAAGCTGTGCCAGGGGGGCAGTAAGTGTCTGGGGTGTCATTGAGCAATGTCAGCCAGCCGGGCCCCGCGCGGGCCCTCAGGGAGACCACCTTGGCCCTCAGACCGGCCTCGGCAAGCAAACTCCCAGTGAAACCAGCCGGGGCCGGGGCCGGGGCCGAGGGGTGGGTAGGCCGGTTACGATAGCGAGGTGAAAGGTCGGCGCTGATAGCCTCAATCGCTTCATTTACAGCTAAGATGGCTGCAGAAGATATAGCTATAGTTAGTTATTGTCAGAGAGTTATATAAGAGGGATACAGAGGAGACAATCGGTGCAGTGTAAAGTGACCCGAATTGTTAGGATGTCGTTATATTGCACAGAGCCAGATGGCTATTTCAAGAGGTCCATGCTTCTCTTCCTAGGGCACAGTCATCACGTATTTCTTTTATGAATTGTGGTACAATTTAAGAGACAGATAAACGTCCAATCATTTGGCAATTGTAAACGGTTTCTTAACACGAGATATGAAGGGGGGGGGGGGGGTGGAAACGTGACGTCATCCGGCGGTCACTAACCTAATTTTAGGAGCCGTATCAGTTTCATCTCTCCACCAATGAGTAAGTAACCAATGAACAGCCGCTTACTCGCAATTCAATTGTGCCTCTTTCAAAGACCAATTCTAAATGATATTATGAAATCAGACGGAAATCTGCTAATAAGGCTGAGATTAACCACTACAAAATCTGAACCAATTGCAAAATTGAATATCGTAGCAAAAAAGTAACTAATAGAAAATAGATAGAGGTGACGCCAAGGACTAATAAATAAATTATACAAATGACATGATGGTAAGTGGTCAGATCAATGCTCCCTACACTGCCAGTGACACTTCCTTGTGGGACACATATACAACGACACGCTTACTTAGGGAGACAATTAAATAGCTAATTCACGCATAATCAAGCCAAAAAACTATGCATAAATATGATTGTATAACAAGTGATAGGGCACGGGCGTCTAGGAATTTAAAAGATTAAAATTTAACAAATATATTCTGGTTCCGGGTCTTCCTTCCAAAGGAATTATACTTGTACCACAAAAGAATACACGAGAAACAAAACGATTGATGTATGAAGCCCGTCTGGCAGACAGGGGTTGAACCCGGCAGCTACAGTGAAGAGACCATACCTCAGAAACGTTTCGTTTGCATGACACAAAGTCAGTTTCTATCCAAGCCACTAGTCAATAAATACAACGTGTTTAAGTCGCACGGGTCCATAGCCTCAATAAGCCAAGACCGTAGTAGGGAAAGCAAAGAGGTGCAAAGACGAGGAGACACTTCATCAAAGCTTCTCAGACAGCAATGGAGAAACGATCTGGACACAGCGTGATTGTCTGCGTGAATGCAAACTCTGTAGATGTCTAGCCATATGTTATACGACAAAAAACTGCAGCAAGGTTCGATGACGTAGTACACAAAAAAGCCATACTTTGCCACAAAAAGTACCTTATCAGCATGGCCTGTTATTTATTACATACAATATATGTGTATTTATATAGTAAGAACCTAAATACATCATTTCCATTTGAAACATTTTTTACGTTTCGGAGGAAAAATACTCCTATGTGAGTAACTTTAACTTGTGCCCTTACTAAACAACGTTGTGACGTATACACATATCACCGACTTCATCGTTTGGGACAGCATATAAATATTCATCTTCAGTGCATATTATAAGAAAGAATCATGCGATATATCTTCCATTATGACGCAACTCAGCGAATGATAAGGCTTGGAATGGTGGATACATACTTGTTTACCTGCATTAGGAGCCGGTGACGGGTATTGTAAGACAGAGCTAAGGGGTGGATACATACTTGTTTACCTGCATTAAGAGCCGGTGAGGGGTATTGTAAGACAGAGCTAAGGGGTGGATACATACTTGTTTACCTGCATTAGGAGCCGGTGTCGTGTATTGTAAGACAGAGCTAAGGGGTGGATACATACTTGTTTACCTGCATTAAGAGCCGGTGAGGGGTATTGTAAGACAGAGCTAAGGGGTGGATACATACTTGTTTACCTGCATTAGGAGCCGGTGTCGTGTATTGTAAGACAGAGCTAAGGGGTGGATACATACTTGTTTACCTGCATTAAGAGCCGGTGAGGGGTATTGTAAGACAGAGCTAAGGGGTGGATACATACTTGTTTACCTGCATTAGGAGCCGGTGACGGGTATTGTAAGACAGAGCTAAGGGGTCGACATACTTGTTTACCTGCATTAAGAGCCGGTGAGGGGTATTGTAAGACAGAGCTAAGGGGTGGATACATACTTGTTTACCTGCATTAGGAGCCGGTGTCGTGTATTGTAAGACAGAGCTAAGGGGTGGATACATACTTGTTTACCTGCATTAGGAATGGAATGTTGGTGTTTAGGCCACTTTTGTGCACATACAGGCTAAATTGGGCCAAGGAACCTCCCGAGACGATGAGGGATGAAGGAATGAAACATGCCCCAGATTAGGTGCCCGAGCCCGGATTCGAACCCAGGACCTATTGATCTGCGGTCTAGTGCGCTAACCACTACACCAGGGAGGCCCCCGACAGAGCTAAGGGGTGGATACATACTTGTTTACTTGCATTAGGAGCCGGTGACGGGTATTGTAAGACAGAGCTAAGGGGTGGATACATACTTGTTTACCGGCATTAGGAGCCGGTGAGGGGTATTGTAAGACAGAGCTAAGGGGTGGATACATACTTGTTTACCGGCATTAGGAGCCGGTGTCGGGTATTGTAAGACAGAGCTAAGGGGTGGATACATACTTGTTTACCTGCATTAGGAGCCGGTGTCGGGTATTGTAAGACAGAGCTAAGGGGTGGATACATACTTGTTTACCTGCATTAGGAGCCGGTGTCGGGTATTGTAAGACAGAGCTAAGGGGTGGATACATACTTGTTTACCTGCATTAGGAGCCGGTGAGGGGTATTGTAAGACAGAGCTAAGGGGTGGATACATACTTGTTTACCTGCATTAGGAGCCGGTGTCGTGTATTGTAAGACAGAGCTAAGGGGTGGATACATACTTGTTTACCTGCATTAAGAGCCGGTGAGGGGTATTGTAAGACAGAGCTAAGGGGTGGATACATACTTGTTTACCTGCATTAGGAGCCGGTGACGGGTATTGTAAGACAGAGCTAAGGGGTGGATACATACTTGTTTACCTGCATTAAGAGCCGGTGAGGGGTATTGTAAGACAGAGCTAAGGGGTGGATACATACTTGTTTACCTGCATTAGGAGCCGGTGTCGTGTATTGTAAGACAGAGCTAAGGGGTGGATACATACTTGTTTACCTGCATTAGGAATGGAATGTTGGTGTTTTAGGCCACTTTTGTGCACATACAGGCTAAATTGGGCCAAGGAACCTCCCGAGACGATGAGGGATGAAGGAATGAAACATGCCCCATATTAGGTGCCCGAGCCCGGATTCGAACCCAGGACCTATTGATCTGCGGTTTAGTGCGCTAACCACTACACCAGGGAGGCCCCCGACAGAGCTAAGGGGTGGATACATACTTGTTTACTTGCATTAGGAGCCGGTGACGGGTATTGTAAGACAGAGCTAAGGGGTGGATACATACTTGTTTACCGGCATTAGGAGCCGGTGAGGGGTATTGTAAGACAGAGCTAAGGGGTGGATACATACTTGTTTACCGGCATTAGGAGCCGGTGTCGGGTATTGTAAGACAGAGCTAAGGGGTGGATACATACTTGTTTACCTGCATTAGGAGCCGGTGTCGGGTATTGTAAGACAGAGCTAAGGGGTGGATACATACTTGTTTACCTGCATTAGGAGCCGGTGTCGGGTATTGTAAGACAGAGCTAAGGGGTGGATACATACTTGTTTACCTGCATTAGGAGCCCGTGTCGGGTAGTGTAAGACAGAGCTAAGGGGTGGATACATACTTGTTTACCTGCATTAGGAGCCGGTAAGGAGTATTGTAAGACAGAGCTAAGGGGTGGATACATACTTGTTTACCTGCATTAGGAGCCGGTGAGGGGTATTGTAAGACAGAGCTAAGGGGTGGATACATATTTGTTTACCTGCATTAGGAGCCGGTGAGGGATATTGTAAGACAGAGCTAAGGGGTGGATACATATTTGTTTACCTGCATTAGGAGCCGGTGTCGGGTATTGTAAGACAGAGCTAAGGGGTGGATACATACTTGTTTACCTGCATTAGGAGTCGGTGAGGGGTATTGTAAGACAGAGCTAAGGGGTGGAAACATACTTGTTTACCTGCATTAGGAGCCGGTGTCGGGTATTGTAAGACAGAGCTAAGGGGTGGATACATACTTGTTTACCTGCATTAGGAGCCGGTGAGGGGTATTGTAAGACAGAGCTAAGGGGTAGATACATATTTGTTTACCTGCATTAGGAGCCGGTGTCGGGTATTGTAAGACAGAGCTAAGGGGTGGATACATACTTGTTTACCTGCATTAGGAGCCGGTGAGGGGCATTGTAAGACAGAGCTAAGGGGTGGATACATACTTGTTTACCTGCATTAATAGCCGGTGAGGGGGTATTGTAAGACAGAGCTAAGGGGTAGATACATACTTGTTTACCTGCATTAGGAGCCCGTGTCGGGTAGTGTAAGACAGAGCTAAGGGGTGGATACATACTTGTTTACCTGCATTAGGAGCCGGTAAGGAGCATTGTAAGACAGAGCTAAGGGGTGGATACATACTTGTTTACCTGCATTAGGAGCCGGTGAGGGGTATTGTAAGACAGAGCTAAGGGGTGGATACATATTTGTTTACCTGCATTAGGAGCCGGTGAGGGATATTGTAAGATAGAGCTAAGGGGTGGATACATATTTGTTTACCTGCATTAGGAGCCGGTGTCGGGTATTGTAAGACAGAGCTAAGGGGTGGATACATACTTGTTTACCTGCATTAGCAGTCGGTGAGGGGTATTGTAAGACAGAGCTAAGGGGTGGAAACATACTTGTTTACCTGCATTAGGAGCCGGTGTCGGGTATTGTAAGACAGAGCTAAGGGGTGGATACATACTTGTTTACCTGCATTAGGAGCCGGTGAGGGGTATTGTAAGACAGAGCTAAGGGGTGGATACATACTTGTTTACCTGCATTAGGAGCCGGTGAGGGGTATTGTAAGACAGAGCTAAGGGGTAGATACATATTTGTTTACCTGCATTAGGAGCCGGTGTCGGGTATTGTAAGACAGAGCTAAGGGGTGGATACATACTTGTTTACCTGCATTAGGAGCCGGTGAGGGGCATTGTAAGACAGAGCTAAGGGGTGGATACATACTTGTTTACCTGCATTAAGAGCTGGTGAGGGGGTATTGTAAGACAGAGCTAAGGGGTAGATACATACTTGTTTACCTGCATTAGGAGCCGGTGTCGGGTATTGTAAGACAGAGCTAAGGGGTGGATACATACTTGTTTACCTGCATTAGGAGCCGGTGAGGGGCATTGTAAGACAGAGCTAAGGGGTGGATACATACTTGTTTACCTGCATTAAGAGCTGGTGAGGGGGTATTGTAAGACAGAGCTAAGGGGTAGATACATACTTGTTTACCTGCATTAGGAGCCGGTGAGGGGCATTGTAAGACAGAGCGAAGGGGTGGATACATACTTGTTTACCTGCATTAAGAGCTGGTGAGGGGGTATTGTAAGACAGAGCTAAGGGGTAGATACATACTTGTTTACCTGCATTAGGAGCCGGGGAGGGGCATTGTAAGACAGAGCTAAGGGGTGGATACATACTTGTTTACCTGCATTAAGAGCTGGTGAGGGGGTATTGTAAGACAGAGCTAAGGGGTAGATACATACTTGTTTACCTGCATTAGGAGCCGGTGAGGGGCATTGTAAGACAGAGCGAAGGGGTGGATACATACTTGTTTACCTGCATTAGGAGCCGGTGAGGGGTATTGTAAGACAGAGCTAAGGGGTGGATACATATTTGTTTACCTGCATTAAGAGCCGGTGAGGGGTATTGTAAGACAGAGCTAAGGGGTAGATACATACTTGTTTACCTGCATTAGGAGCCGGTGAGGGGTATTGTAAGACAGAGCTAAGGGGTGGATACATATTTGTTTACCTGCATTAGGAGCCGGTGAGGGGTATTGTAAGACAGAGCTAAGGGGTAAATACATACTTGTTTACCTGCATTAGGAGCCGGTGTCGGGTATTGTAAGACAGAGCTAAGGGGTGGATACATACTTGTTTACCTGCATTAGGAGCCGGTGTCGGGTATTGTAAGACAGAGCTAAGGGGTGGATACATACTTGTTTACCTGCATTAGGAGCCGGTGACGGGTATTGTAAGACAGAGCTAAGGGGTGGATACATACTTGTTTACCTGCATTAGGAGCCGGTGTCGGGTATTGTAAGACAGACCTAAGGGGTGGATACATACTTGTTTACCTGCATTAGGAGCCGGTGAGGGGTATTGTAAGACAGAGCTAAGGGGTGGATACATACTTGTTTACCTGCATTAGGAGCCGGTGTCGGGTATTGTAAGACAGACCTAAGGGGTGGATACATACTTGTTTACCTGCATTAGGAGCCGGTGAGGGGTATTGTAAGACAGAGCTAAGGGGTGGATACATACTTGTTTACTTGCATTAGGAGCCGGTGAGGGGTATTGTAAGACAGAGCTAAGGGGTGGATACATATTTGTTTACCTGCATTAGGAGCCGGTGAGGGGTATTGTAAGACAGAGCTAAGGGGTGGATACATACTTGTTTACCTGCATTAGGAGCCGGTGTCGGGTATTGTAAGACAGAGCTAAGGGGTGGATACATACTTGTTTACCTGCATTAGGAGCCGGTGTCGGGTATTGTAAGACAGAGCTAAGCGGTGGATACATACTTGTTTACCTGCATTAGGAGCCGCTGTCGGGTATTGCTGCGTGACCTGAGCAGGCGCCGCTTCCGCCGACACGAGAGCCACAGGGGCCGTGGCCGCTTCTGAGGCAGCAGTCGCAGTTGTCGTCGGTACAGAGGGCGTTCCCATGGTTACCGCCGCTGTTTCCGTGGCCTCACTGGCCTCCGATGTATCTCTTATGGATGCAAGTCGGGCCGGCTGGATCGGATGGGCGGATGGGTGGGAGCGGTGAGGGGCAGGGGTAGCAGCCGGAGGTAAAATCAGGTCTAATTGAGGAAATTCATGGATTTATGGCGAACCGTTGCCATATATTTTTACATGTGAGGGCGCCAAGCATATTATGCATTGCGAGGAAAATGTATCATCGGTTCGTTACCAAATGTCGTCATTTCACGTACTCATCACGCGAAGTACACACCAATCTATAACAAAATAAGCAGGTGTTAATATAAAATATAAACATAGCGACAAACCGCTGTCAGGCCACTTACGGCTGTTGAGCCGCGAGTACATGTATTGACAAAATCAGAAAATAAAACGCATAGTCACCATTATTGGCTTCTTGTGTTTTTCCTTTGCTTCCTTTGACTTTCGTATGGCTAACAATATGGCGACAGTGTCAATCTCCTTCTGAGTGGGTCGCTTGTCATCCAGACGAACCTGCAGATAAAACAATCCCAAGATCATACACACAGATAAAACAATCTCAAGGTCATATACACAGATAAAACAATCTCAAGGTCATATACACACATACAACAATCTCAAGGTCATACACACAAATCTATTGTTTTATGGAGAAAATGCAATACTGGGTGAAACTTTACAGTGAAGTTTCTGGTAACGCTCACATAATGAAACTAGGCAATCGGCTTACCACCTAAAGCGTCGCCACGCCATATAACATCGTCAGTCCAGGTCATTGATATTAATAAAGCGGAAATTTATTAAAGATAACAGACTGGCCCACCCCCCGATGATGACAGCGCCCTACGGATAAAGACTGGTCCACTTCTGGGTTGACGAAAACATTTAATAGATACAAACTGACCCACCTCATGACAATGAAAGCACCATACAGATAAAGACTGACCCACCTCCTGGGATGGGATCACCCTATATATAAAGACTGACCCACCTCCTGGGATGGGATCACCTTATATATAAAGACTGGCCCACCTCCTGGGATGGGATCACCCTATATATAAAGACTGACCCACCTCCTTGGATGGGATCACCCTATATATAAAGACTGGCCCACCTCCTGGGATGGGATCACCCTATATATAAAGACTGACCCACCTCCTTGGATGGGATCACCCTATATATAAAGACTGACCCACCTCCTGGGATGGGATCACTTTATATATAAAGACTGGCCCACCTCCTGGGATGGGATCACCCTATACATAAAGACTGACCCACCTCCTTGGATGGGATCACCCTATATATAAAGACTGGCCCACCTCCTGGGATGGGATCACCTTATATATAAAGACTGGCCCACCTCCTGGGATGGGATCACCCTATATATAAAGACTGACCCACCTCCTTGGATGGGATCACCCTATATATAAAGACTGGCCCACCTCCTGGGATGGGATCACCCTATATATAAAGACTGACCCACCTCCTTGGATGGGATCACCCTATATATAAAGACTGACCCACCTCCTGGGATGGGTTCACCTTATATATAAAGACTGGCCCACCTCCTGGGATGGGATCACCCTATATATAAAGACTGACCCACCTCCTTGGATGGGATCACCCTATATATAAAGACTGGCCCACCTCCTGGGATGGGATCACCCTATATATAAAGACTGACCCACCTCCTGGGATGGGATCACCTTATATATAAAGACTGGCCCACCTCCTGGGATGGGATCACCTTATATATAAAGACTGGCCCACCTCCTGGGATGGGATCACCCTATATATAAAGACTGACCCACCTCCTGGGATGGGATCACCTTATATATACAGACTGGCCCACCTCCTGGGATGGGATCACCCTATATATAAAGACTGACCCACCTCCTGGGATGGGATCACCTTATATATAAAGACTGGCCCACCTCCTGGGATGGGATCACCTTATATATAAAGACTGGCCCACCTCCTTGGATGGGATCACCTTATATATAAAGACTGGCCCACCTCCTGGGATGGGATCACCCTATATATAAAGACTGGCCCACCTCCTGGGATGGGATCACCCTATATATAAAGACTGACCCACCTCCTTGGATGGGATCACCCTATATATAAAGACTGGCCCACCTCCTGGGATGGGATCACCCTATATATAAAGACTGACCCACCTCCTGGGATGGGATCACCTTATATATAAAGACTGGCCCACCTCCTGGGATGGGATCACCTTATATATAAAGACTGGCCCACCTCCTTGGATGGGATCACCTTATATATAAAGACTGGCCCACCTCCTGGGATGGGATCACCTTATATATAAAGACTGGCCCACCTCCTTGGATGGGATCACCTTATATATAAAGACTGGCCCACCTCCTGGGATGGGATCACCCTATATATAAAGACTGACCCACCTCCTGGGATGGGATCACCCTATATATAAAGACTGGCCCACCTCCTGGGATGGGATCACCTTATATATAAAGACTGACCCACCTCCTGGGATGGGATCACCCTATATATAAAGACTGACCCACCTCCTTGGATGGGATCACCCTATATATAAAGACTGGCCCACCTCCTGGGATGGGATCACCCTATATATAAAGACTGACCCACCTCCTGGGATGGGATCACCTTATATATAAAGACTGGCCCACCTCCTGGGATGGGATCACCTTATATATAAAGACTGGCCCACCTCCTGGGATGGGATCACCCTACATATAAAGACTGACCCACCTCCTGGGATGGGATCACCTTATATATAAAGACTGGCCCACCTCCTGGGATGGGATCACCCTATATATAAAGACTGACCCACCTCTTGGGATGGGATCACCTTATATATAAAGACTGGCCCACCTCCTGGGATGGGATCACCTTATATATAAAGACTGGCCCACCTCCTTGGATGGGATCACCTTATATATAAAGACTGGCCCACCTCCTGGGATGGGATCACCCTATATATAAAGACTGACCCACCTCCTGGGATGGGATCACCTTATATATAAAGACTGGCCCACCTCCTGGGATGGGATCACCCTATATATAAAGACTGACCCACCTCCTGGGATGGAATCACCATATATATAAAGACTGACTGACCTCCTGGGATGGGATCACCCTATATATAAAGACTGACCCACCTCCTGGGATGGGATCACCCTATATATAAAGACTGGCCCACCTCCTGGGATGGGATCACCTTATATATAAAGACTGACCCACCTCCTGGGATGGGATCACCTTATATATAAATACTGGCCCACCTCCTGGGATGGGATCACCCTATATATAAAGACTGACCCACCTCCTGGGATGGAATCACCATATATATAAAGACTGACTGACCTCCTGGGATGGGATCACCCTATATATAAAGACTGGCCCACCTCCTGGGATGGGATCACCCTATATATAAAGACTGGCCCACCTCCTGGGATGGGATCACCTTATATATAAAGACTGACCCACCTCCTGGAATGGGATCACCTTATATATAAAGACTGACCCACCTCCTGGGATGGGATCACCCTATATATAAAGACTGACTGACCTCCTGGGCCCGGGTGCCGAACAGCTCCAGTATCTTGGTCCTGTAGTCCAGCACTATGGTGACGGGATTGTCGGTAAGCTTGAGATCCTCCAGACAGGGAAGTCCCCTGAGCGGGCTGACCTCCAGAACCTGTCAACAACACGGGGACATCGGTAGACAGGCAGAGAACTCGCACGTACCCACAACACACAGGCATTGGTAAGCGTGAGACAATTATAATGTGAACTATATATAATGTTTATTGTTTTTTGCAGTGCAAGCCCGACGACCCATGGTATATAAAGTCCCAATCACAAATACAAATAATGGTGACGGAAGCAACAAAGACATAATTATATAAAGGAAAACCAGGTTACAAATTGTTCTTCGTACAGCTTCAATGCTAAATGAAGAAAAGTTGCTAAACTATGTAAATCTGAACAATTATAATGTACGTAACATCGAAGACAACATCGTTTCCATAAAAGATATTTTTATCTTTTATTTAATTTAGCACAGCAAGGTATTACATTGGGAGATCTGGGACACCTCTAGGTTGTTTCTTTTTAGATTATTTCAGTGAATATAAATGTCTGGAGGAGTGCAAGCGGGGAGGCCAGCACACCGCCGCCCTATTTATACCACGAGCTCATACAACGCACCTGGGATATGTCGTTCTTGCTGACGTCCAGACGTTCCAAGGAATAAAGCCGTGATAAACCTGACCCGGGTCAAAATATTAAAGAAGGGTTAGCAAGTGAGTTCCCAAAGAGCCAGTATTGTCTAGGACAAGCCTCTGTGCTCTGCCTACGTTATGTACACACAGAAACTAAAAATGTGTTCATATTGAGGAAAGGAGTCAACAAAAGATTTCATACGTAATGATTGACAATTAAGTCTCAGCATATTGTTCAGCACATTTCACAACCCACCCCACTCTTCTTCAACGCCGAAGATATCTTAATATTTGTTCTATTCGTACCTTTTAAGATATATATTTTTTACCTTTCAACGTCTCCAGCTTGTTGTTGGAGAGATTCAGGACCTTAACGTTGCCCAGTTTGGTATGAAGTGAGTCCAGTATGTGAAATGCATTATGCGAGAGGTTCAGCTTGACCAGCGAGCTGAGGAAATGGAGGTGTTCAATGGCCGCGAGGCGGTTGTGACTGAGGTCCAAGGCTTCCACGTTGGGCATCAATATCTGCAATTATAACAAAAGTGTCGGGAATATAAACAACGCCAAACCGGCTGCAAAATAATCCCCTTTCGCAGGATGACTAAACAATGAAATTGCGGGTGTAATTATTGATAAAAGTAAAAAGGTCAGTGTAAATGGATGATGAAGGCAGGTACAAATCGTGTATAAACCGTAACCAATTATTCATTGTGTCAACAATTCTATGAACTCTGAGGGTGGTGCGACGGTCACCACGACCCCCCCCCCCCCCCCCCCGCCCGACACCCCGCCGTTAAACCTTTAAACATATAGAAGCGCCCCAGACACACTCCACTGGCCATATCGTGAGTTACTTGGTCTGACGTCACCCCCCCCCCCCCGACAAGTGTTGCGACATGACCTTCAGAGGTTAAAGTGTCTTACTTGCCGATGAATCACTGATAAAAGCAAAAAGATCAATGTAAATGGATGATGAAGGCAGATGCAAAAAGAACAAATATGCGTCTAGTTTTGTTGAGGTACAAATGCACAAATTATCAATATGACCATGCAAATAAGATAACATAGATAGGATTGATCTACCCCTCCAATAATGCCGGTAGTTTGACCCTAACGACACACACACATCTATTAGCCTATTGTCTGGTTGCCTACCACTGAGTCGTCGATGGCGGTGAGCGTGTTGTAGCTGAAGTCTGCCGTGGTGAGAGCGTTCCACGCCGGCACGAGAACACTCTCGTTGTCCAGCCCCAGCCACTGACCCGAGGCCACGTCCACCAGCAGGACATTCTGCAGCACACAGAGCCACATGGGTATCGGTAGGGAGGGTGGCATAGCAACAGTCAGCGGCCTTTACGGTATCTACAGTGACACAGTGGCATAGCAAACCAGGGATGTGCCTGACAATACAATGAACAGCAGGACAGTGATATTGTCAAAGCGACACATGGGTGGGCCTGAATGATAATGCCATGGGAACACAGGGGTGGGCCGGAGATGATAATGCCATGGGAACACATGGGTGGGTCTGAGATGATAATGCCATGGGAACACAGGGGTGGGCCTGAATGATAATGCCATAGGAACACAGGGGTGGGCCTGAATGATAATGCCATGGGAACACAGGGGTGGGCCTGAATGATAATGCCATGGGAACACAGGGGTGGGCCTGAATGATAATGCCATGGGAACACAGGGGTGGGCCTGAATGATAATGCCATGGGAACACAGGGGTGGGCCTGAGATGATAATGCCATGGGAACACAGAGGTGGGCCTGAATGATAATGCCATGGGAACACAGGGGTGGACCTGAATGATAATGCCATGGGAACACAGGGGTGGGCCTGAATGATAATGCCATGGGAACACAGGGGTGGGCCTGAATGATGCCATGGGAACACAGGGGTAAGCCTGAATGATAATGCCATGGGAACACAGGGGTGGGCCTGAATGATAATGCCATGGGAACACAGGGGTGGGCCTGAGATGATAACGCCATGGGAACACAGGGGTGGGCCTGAGATGATAACGCCATGGGAACACAGGGGTGGGCCTGAGATGATAACGCCATGGGAACACAGGGGTGGGCCTGAGATGATAATGCCATGGGAACACAGGGGTGGGCCTGAGATGATAATGCCATGGGAACAAAGGGGTGGGCCTGAGATGATAATGCCATGGGAACACAGGGGTGGGCCTGAATGATAATGCCATGGGAACACAGGGGTGGGCCTGAATGATGCCATGGGAACACAGGGGTAAGCCTGAATGATAATGCCATGGGAACACAGGGGTGGGTCTGAGAGGATAATGCCATGGGAACACAGGGGTGGGCCTGAGATGATAACGCCATGGGAACACAGGGGTGGGCCTGAGATGATAATGCCATGGGAACACAGGGGTGGGCCTGAATGATAATGCCATGGGAACACAGGGGTGGGCTTGAGATGATAATGCCATGGGAACACAGGGGTGGGCCTGAGATGATAATGCCATGGGAACACAGGGGTGGGTCTGAGATGATAATGCCATGGGAACACAGGGGTGGGCCTGAGATGATAATGCCATGGGAACACAGGGGTGGGCCTGAATGATAATGCCATGGGAACACAGGGGTGGGCTTGAGATGATAATGCCATGGGAACACAGGGGTGGGCCTGAGATGATAATGCCATGGGAACACAGGGGTGGGCCTGAGATGATAATGCCATAGGAACACAGGGGTGGGCCTGAATGATAATGCCATGGGAACACAGGGGTGGGCTTGAGATGATAATGCCATGGGAACACAGGGGTGGGCCTGAATGATAATGCCATGGGAACACAGGGGTGGGCCTGAATGATGCCATGGGAACACAGGGGTAAGCCTGAATGATAATGCCATGGAAACACAGGGGTGGGTCTGAGATGATAATGCCATGGGAACACAGGCATGGGCCTGAGATGATAACGCCATGGGAACACAGGGGTGGGCCTGAGATGATAATGCCATGGGAACACAGGGGTGGGCCTGAATGATAATGCCATGGGAACACAGGGGTGGGCTTGAGATGATAATGCCATGGGAACACAGGGGTGGGCCTGAGATGATAATGCCATGGGAACACAGGGGTGGGTCTGAGATGATAATGCCATGGGAACACATGGGTGGGCCTGAGATGATAATGCCATGGGAACACAGGGGTGGGCCTGAATGATAATGCCATGGGAACACAGGGGTGGGCTTGAGATGATAATGCCATGGGAACACAGGGGTGGGCCTGAGATGATAATGCCATGGGAACACAGGGGTGGGCCTGAATTATAATGTCATGGGAACACAGGGGTGGGCCTGAGATGATAATGCCATGGGAACACAGGGGTGGGCTTGAGATGATAATGCCATGGGAACACAGGAGTGGGCTTGAGATGATAATGCCATGGGAACACTGCGGTCTGAAATAAAGTGCTGGTGTTTTAGGTCGCTTTTGTACAATTGAACGCTAGATCGGGCAAATCCGATTCTCGGCTTTACGAAATAGGGTTATGAGAAACAACCCCCATATGCTGGTGCCAAGGTTCGAACCCACGACCTGTACATCTGCAATCCAGCGTGCTTACGAACTGTGCTAGGGAGGCTCTGCTTCCGGTTTCCAACAAGAGCTGGAAACCACGTGTCAACCGGTGAGCCCTAGTATCGATCGCGTCATTGGAAGCCAAATACATCACGGTAAACCTGAGAGATATCCGCTACGGACTTGTAATAAACATTGTAAATGAAAAGATAGTATTAAAGAAACAACCCTTTCACATGGTAATAGTATGCCACTTGTAGATAGTAGATAATAACAATATCAGCGGAGATTTTCGAATTGATTTGAATGATGCAAACACCTGGTGTATAATGTATTTACCTTTATGTCTCTCAGACTGCTGAACACTTTGAGGTGTCGAACACTTTTCTTCACGGTTTCCACGGCTGAAATAACGTCCATGTCGCAAAATGCAATCTGAAAAGCGACAAATATATAGAGGTATCTTTAAGAAGAATGTATTCACATTATGGTCAAAGAAATAGCGATATTCCTTCTTGATTATAAGCAATTCCATAATTGCGGCATAGCTCACGAATTGTATTTAGGACAATGAATTGAATTATGTATAATTTGAACCGCACGTAGACAATACAACATGGGTACAGACTCACTTCTAGTTTATGAATACACTTGAAGTGAGAGAATTCCAAAGGTAGTTTGTTCATCTCAATGTTGCTGGTCGACACATGTCGGCCTTTGTCTCCGATAATCTGGGAAAGAAAAAATGCACATTAATCGGTATCAATAATTAAACATGGCTGATAAAAATGGCAATATTCTTAGACATCCGTTTAACAGACTTAAAACTTCGACTAGCGTCAGATGTGTATGGACCTGACATAATGCTACAAGTCTCCTTAGGGTCAGGTAATCAACAGACAGTAAACACATACAAGGTTCAATGCGGGAAAACACAGTACGACACTGCGAGTTACAAGAGAAATAAAGAGCAAAACATTTCGAAACCATATTTAATTTAATTTGTCTATTAAGCCCTTTAAACACCGCCACTTTTGCCAGAACATTTGGACTTTCTTACCCTGCTCGGTGATATACCGGCAGTTATTATATGCGACGCCTTTCTCTAATGAATATATATATTTTAACAGTCTTAACGCGGCTTTGACATTCAGCGACTCCCATTTGCACTTAGTTGTAAAAATATACCGTTTAACAATGATGAAAAAGGGGTTAACTAGGTGTTGGGAGGCTGCTCCGAGTAGAACCACAGTCTTGACGAGGAATGGGGTTATATCGACGTATGCCTCATACCTTGACACTGTCCACACGCGCCAAGAAGTCGAGGATATGGCCGATATCCCTCCGCGGGTTCGTGCCATCTACAACGACAATACCGCGAGTTGCCATAGTTACCATGTCATCTTATTCATCGTAAACAAACTGGACGGCGTTATTCCGTATATATGCGCAGTACGACGGTATTTGTAGCATGGGTTATAATTCAAATGCAGATCTCAATGCGTCTGTATCGCGATGCAATGCGTCTGTATCGCGATGTAACAAGTCTGTATCGCGATGTAATACGTCTGTATCGCGATGTAATACGTCTGTATCGAGATGTAATACGTCTGTATCGAGATGTAATATGTCTGTATCGAGATGTAATACGTCTGTATCGAGATGTAATAAGTCTGTATCGCGATGTAATATGTCTGTATCGAGATGTAATATGTCTGTATCGAGATGAAATACGTCTGTGTCGAAATGTAATAAGTCTGTATCGCGATGTAACACGTCTGTATCGAGATGTAACACGTCTGTATCGCGATGTAATATGTCTGTATCGAGATGTAATATGTCTGTATCAAGATGAAACACGTCTGTGTCGAGATGTAATAAGTCCGTATCGCGATGTAACACGTCTGTATTGAGATGTAACACGTCTGTATCGCGATGTAATATGTCTGTATCGAGATGTAATATGTCTGTATCGAGATGAAATACGTCTGTGTCGAGATGTAATAAGTCTGTATCGCGATGTAATACGTCTGTATCGCGATGTAATATGTCTGTATCGAGATGTAATACGTCTGTGTCGAGATGTAATAAGTCTGTATCGCGATACAACACGTCTGTATCGAGATGTAACACGTCTGTATCGCGATGTAATATGTCTGTATCGAGATGTAATATGTCTGTATCGAGATGAAATACGTCTGTGTCAAGATGTAATAAGTCTGTATCGCGATGTAACACGTCTGTATCGCGATGTAATGTCTGTATCGAGATGTAATATGTCTGTATCGAGATGAAATACGTCTGTGTCGAGATGTAATAAGTCTGTATCGCGATGTAACACGTCTGTATCGAGATGTAATATGTCTGTATCGAGATTAAATACGTCTGTATCGCGATGTAACAAGTCTGTATCGCGATGTAACACGTCTGTATCGAGATGTAACACGTCTGTAATGCGATGTAATATGTCTGTATCGAGATGTAATATGTCTGTATCGCGATGTAATACGTCTGTATCGAGATGTAATATGTCTGTATCGAGATGTAATACGTCTGTATCGAGATGTAATATGTCTGTATCGAGATGAAATACGTCTGTGTCGAGATGTAATAAGTCTGTATCGCGATGTAACACGCCTGTATCGAGATGTAACACGTCTGTATCGCGATGTAATACGTCTGTATCGCGATGTAATACGTCTGTATCGAGAGAAATACGTCTGTGTCGAGATGTAATAAGTCTGTATCGCGATGTAACACGTCTGTATCGAGATGTAACACGTCTGTATCGAGATGTAATACGTCTGTATCGCGATAAAATACATATCAATTTCACAATCATAACGCCACGTAATACACTCAATGTAGTTAATTAAATCTCTATCCATACACATACTGAATATAATATGTTTAATCGTGTCAGCGGACATCTACAGCTTGAAGACTATTCACTGAAAAAGAGCCTGGAATGCGAATCGTTACCATTGGTGGGTTCAGGCAGCTTTAGTCGACAGCTCACGGCGTGTATTTGGAGTGGCGTGATGTGAAACGGTTCTCCCATCTGCAGGATGCCATCTCCTAGAAACCAGATGACAAATATCTCAAACTGAAATAACGTGGTGTAAAATCACGATCAAGACAAAACCATTATGAATGACTATGTGTTTTTGGCCACTCTTGCGCACACACACATATGGAATGAACCAGGCCAAGCAACTCTGGTGGGACAATGATTTTGATTTGATTGGGTTTCATGTGAGGTTACGTTAAGCCACGTGGGGAAAGTGTGGTTAGTAATTGTGTGATTATAGCTGTTACTTCAATTAAATATTTCCGTTAATTTCATTTAACCTAAATGCAACAAAATAAATGTCTTATAACTATAGGCCGCTTCTGTGTATAGGTGAAGGCTAAATTACCATGAAGCCATGGCAGAATTCTTAAAGTACACACTATGATAGATGCAAGAGCACCATTTTTACCGACAGCATTATACTCTCTACCCAACACTGAGATATACAAATTTCACTACAGTAAATACAGAAATAAGACATTGTTACCAACCATTGCTGTACAGCTCTTCTGCCAGTGAGTGTGTGATGCTATGGATTTCCTTCAAACACAAAACAAGAACATATTGTATGGAAACTGGAAGAATACTTCACAAGACATTTGGAGCAACACCAATGTTTTTCTGAATGGTGTAATTGGAGCAAAACCTGGTGATATGCATTTACCAGTAGTTGCTAGATGACCATCCAATTCAATATTTGAAGATGTATCTTTGTTAATGAAAAAAATGGCACAAATAGTTTCTCTATGCCTTTGAAAGAATGGATTGACACAGATTTACCGGTAGTGTACAATATGTAGCTTGTGTACAAGTATTGAGCATTAAAATCATCCAGACATGTATATATTTGAAGCCATATAGGGTAGACACAGGAAGAGACAGAACATAATGCTTTCAGGCTGGAAATAATTTAAGGGAACACTGGCATGGTTGTTAAATAACACTTCTAGTCACAAGAGTAAAGCAATTATTCTGAGGAACACTTACATATTTGTGAAAATCCAAAAATTGTGCCAAGTCAGGTGGGATATTGGACAGGTTTTGGATCACTTTTTGCAGGTAGGCTTCCAAATCTTTCTGTCGCTTTTTGATGAAGGTTTCTGATTGGTTTCCAAATAGTCTCTTTGGTGGTAAAAGGTGCTTACTAAGTCTGCATTTTAATACCAGCTGAAATAGAGATTGACAGATCAATGTATTACAGCATACCAGCAACATTATGCTCACTGTTATATCATGGTACTGGTATATGTATTGATGTAATAGAGATATTTAGAACTACAAGGCCATATAAAGCAAATCCAATGATCATGTTTTCATATGTATAATTTAATGTAATCATCTAATTACATCAAATATTGATGTAAAAGATCTATTAAGAACGACAAAGCCATATATAGCGAATGGAAGTATCATGTTTTCATGTGTATAATTTAATGTAATCATCTATGGACATTGCATCAACAGTATTTATCTATAAATATTTTATATATATCTTGTCAAAGCTCACCTTTTCATGAAGTTCATAAAATTCACTGTATCGATGCTTCACACACCATTTATAGGGAAGAATGGAAACTTCCACTACATAAACCTATAAAGAAGAAATATAAATATGTAATAACATAAATTTATATTTCAATTACCTATAGTTCATACATCTGAAATGCTATATTTATAACAAGAGATGTATTCATACTAAAGATGCTGATAATACATTTTGGAATAAAAAAGTACCGTCATTTACCTATGTTTTGGAACACCAAAAATGTCCCTATGTTTTGGAACACCCCCAATTTTGGAAAAAATAATTATTTTTTGTGGCTGTATGTTTTAGTACACCACGGATGGTGGGTAATTTTTTTGTATCAATGTTTTAGTACACCCTAATTTTCTGGAAATAGATCTATATTTACTTAGGTCGCAGCCGTGAAGACATAAGACATATAACATAGAAATCGGTCTCAATAGTTTATTCACTACAACAAGAAAGCAGATTTCATGGCTCTGGCAGTGTCACGTTAATAACGACAATAACGTTGTCTGTTACTTGACTGTATCTACTTTAATGAATAAGGGAGTATCAACCAGCTACTCAAATGGGTAATATTGTAAAGGATTTATTTTCGTTTGGGGGCATATCAAATGTCAGTCAAAACTCGCGGCGGTACCCGCGCGTTCATTGTATATATGTCTGCGCTGCCTGACTGACCGCCTCTCCCTGCACCCCCTTCCACCCCCCCCCCCCTGACTCGCATACATTGTTTTATTTCTGCGCTGCCTGACTGCTCTGTCTGCACCACTCTCCACCCCTGCCTAGCCATGTGATGCACATTTCTCCGCTTCTCTTCTCTCCATCAGAGCTGGTTGACCGACAGTAATCCCCATTCCAACCGCTGCCCACCCCACCCCTGTAGTCAGAGGAGGGTCGTTCCCCCTCCCCCTCCTTCTTGACGGATCCCTTTACACTTGTGCCAGGCTTTGTTTGACAGGAAGCAAGGAAGCCAAATACTGTGTGCTGAACTTACCCCACCCTGCCCCTTACATGCATCCTGTGGTGGCTACGGCTACGGAAGCTTTTGGGCTGACTGACCATACAAGCCCCCTACCCTTTACCACCCCACCCCAAAAAAAAAGTATCAAAGTTTTGGAACAGCTGCAAAATTAATTAATTTTTTTGACTGTATGTTTTGGAACACCCAGGTTTGTAATTATTTTTCTGGTGTTCCAAAACATATGTAAATGACGGTAACCATTTTTCATCATATCTGCTTTACAATAAAATATGTAAAGTTTACAGATAAAAATTTAGTAGGAGTAAGACTCAACAGTTAGCTAAATCTGTTGATGTATCTTGCTCAGAGCTAGCTTCCAATTAGTAGAATATTTACTGCATTGTATCTGATTCTATAGTTATATAAATTTGACTTAGAACTATATATATATAAAAGCAGGTACTAAATAAACATAGACCATTTTCAGTATATACATCATACATCAAAGAAATAACTTCAGATATTTTATTCCGTCTTATATTATTATTAATATTATATTATAGATTATTATTTCTGGCAGATCGCTGACTGTGCAAAATGAAATAATGGAGATATACGTCTCTACTTTAAGTACTAATTTTATAGATGTAATATATATAGTCAACTCTGATATGGGTCTAATCTTAGAAACTGTTGCGGCTTGATTGCAAGACACCAATCATTATTTTTGAGAGAAGCAACAGTGCGCAGGCACAATAAGTTAACTCTAAATCAGTGGCTCTCACAGTCACAGTGTGGGGTCGGTACAGGGTCTATACTAAAATAGTTTAATATACGCTGTGGCCCCCTACACCTCCACTGATCTGCTGATTTATGGTACATGTGCAACAGTATGACAATCCAGACCACACAGATGCATGTTTGCCACAGTATGCATTTTACAGTGTATTATGATTTTATATAACAGGTTCAGTCAGACGAAAACTGAAGTGAAGGCAAATCACATGACATCAGATGTCATTTGACAGGGCAGGCAGCTCAGCCATGTTACGCATGTAAACATACCGTAAAAGTTTCTAGCTGCTCGGCATTTATTATCCGAACCAGTCGCTTGCTGTCTACACCAACTGAGTCTTTAACTAATTGCGCCATATCAGATACCCTCCCCCTGTCGGATTATTCGCACAGAGCTACAGTTAAAAAGATATCATCCATCAGGTTATTTTTATCAACGACAGTAAGAAAGCAATGTTGACAAGGGGCGGATACTAAACACCGAAAACTCCCTACATCCGGGGAAAACGCCGAACACGGGTGTGACTTCCAATGTGTGATATCTCGGCCCAGGCCCGGTGGATATCGATAAAAGACACCAAAAGCAAAACCAAAAGTTCATGGAAATGAACCTGGGCCCGTTGTCGGAACACCAGTGCCCCCCCCCCCTCCTCTATCCAGCACGGCCTTTCATAATCTGTGCAGAGGCAAGGGTAACGTTAGTATGGGTCTCAGTGAAAGGGAGTAAATAGCGACACGCGTCACAGGCATATTCTAACACTGAGGATGTGGCATTTTAGAGAAAAAAAAACGACACTTATTAACTTAGCCGAATAGCGACGTCGTAAAAAAATCTACATTGGACACTAAGAATTTTGAAAAATCGACACGGGACACCGGCCCAGATAGCATGCCAACGTTAACATTAACGTTTGCATTTTAACGTTAATAGTAAACCATGTTTAAACGAATATCAAGCGGTAGCGATCGGCAAAAGTCGGCCTTCCTGACGCTGTACACGCTGCCTGTGTCACTGCCTATTTTCCGAAAGGGCGGCCCCAGGTGGGTCACTACTGGCAACAGTGTGGTAGTTGAAATCATAGGACTTCGAAAGTTCATCCTCGCCTGGTCGGGGATTGAACCCCAGTCGCGATGTTACAAGGCGCGCACGCTAATCACTGCTCTACTGAAGCCCGCTTTATTCGTCTCATGTCGGTGTGTTCCGTTTGCGGAATGGCTATCGTCAGGCTAAGTTCGTAGATGGGCAATGTAGGTCCAAGGTCAAGGTCACAAGATATTTCTTCAAACTTCGCTTAACTATTGAAAGGTAGGAACAAAAATCGGAAAAATCACTACTACTGTCACAGTTTTTATATTAATGACACTCAAAATTATTATGACGTAAAATCTTGGATTTTACGGCATCTATCACTTCATTTCTCGTATTGGGCCCTTATACATCGTCTTAAAATTTAACAAATCGCCTGAATAGTTTTTCTGCAAAAAAATCCTAAAGTTTAACATGGGACCCTACGGGAACATTTTGGCGGGAAGATCAATTTCTCCATGAAGGGGACAAATCAGACAAACAACACCTTGCGTGCAACATGACATTATTTTTTGGGCGCGCTATATCGGTCCAGGTCACGCATCCAAGGTCAAGGTCACAGCAAGGTCGAGGTCACGAAACATGTTTTCCCGCGTAACTCAGTTAATATTGGGTCTAGAGATCCGCGGTTTGTTTTAGAGTATTCTTCAGAGACCGGCGAAAAAAGTGATGTGGCCTCAGATTTCACCTCACATTTATAGTTTTTCAGTTATTGGATGATCAAATTGTAACCTAATACAAATTATAAAAAAAAATTGTAGATTACCTATATGTGGTGGATTATGTACCAATATTACTGACATCATGTGTGCCAAATGCCATCGAAATCGAACCAGTATTTTGGCCAAGCCCATTATAAAGACTCGATCGGTGCTGCTGCTTAAAGAGGAATCGAGATGACGTTTCGGCCTATACCCCAATGTTGTCGCTAGCCCTTTGCAATTCTATATTCAAAAAGTCATGCCCGCGGGCCGAATGTTTCTTTTATATCAACCGAAATGTGTTTCCAGTATAAAAACGAAACAAAAACATAGGCATCCGGCTGGGTTTGAACACTCAACCTTTATACCCAAAGTCGAAAGTCTTATCCACTACGCCAATGTGGCGTGTCGCATGTGGAGGTTACTGTTTCGATAGTCCCCAAACCCACTGAAAAGAAGTGTTTGCTCAATTTTTTTCCGGATACACACATGTGTGGAATATGTACCAATGTTAGTGGCATCATGCGTGCCAAATGGCATCGAAATCGAACCCGTAATTTGGACGCCATAAAAACAATCCACTTTTAACATCGCCAATTGTCAGACCCGCTGTTTCTTCAGTAATGTTCAGAGAGAGACAGAAACGCGTTATTTGCTCAGATTTTTCCGCGTACTGAAAGTTTTTCGAGTAATCGGCCAATCAAGTTTTAGTTTCGTTAAAATTGTGAAAAACGCGGTGACAAGGTGAAAGCGGGGTAGGTGACCCATATGTGGTGGAGTATGTTCCAACGTTAGTTACATCATGACTGTCAAATAGCATCGCAATCGGAACCAGCAGTTTAGACGCAAAGTAATAATCACACTTTAACATGACCAATCCCATTATAAAGCCTCGAGGCGCAAACTGGCTGACAGCGCGGTGACGTTTCGGCCTATAACTTCGACATTGCACAACGTTCAACGCAGACCTTTCTATTTCTCTTCGCTAAGCAACTTTCAATAATGGTGAAGTATAGCAATTTGTATATTAACCAGGTATCGATGTTATGGCGGGTAACAGGTAACTCAGATGTCAGCGACAGTCAATGTCAGTTGCTTTTGAACTCATGAGTCAAATAATTGAGGCCTAGTGTCGGGCTGCAGCAGCGGGGCGGATGGGAAATAGCAGCCCGCTACCGTGACGTCATCATCAGCTGCAATGCGCTACCTCTATGACTGGGGAAGTGTTTAATCGATGATTACATTACTCCGTTATCAGATTCATAAAAAATAGGTCATTCTGAGGATGAGCTCCTTTGGTTTCAATAAAAAATCATTCATCGCTGGTCTTGGCTTTCCCTTTAATTAATAGCCATATCCACCACTTACCAGACGAGACGCACAGTTGCCGCCCGGGGGGGTGGGGGGGGGGGGGGTGGGGAGAGGTGGGGGGGCACTATTATACAAATATGGTGGGGGGGTTCCGCGGGTGCCTTGACGCATGAGAGAGCGGATATTCCTTCCGAAAAAGATACCCCTAAAGAGCGGACATTTATGATGAAAAAGATAAGCCTATAGGCGGGATATTTTAAAACTTAGGACCGGTGGTGGGATTGGGGGGGGGGGGGGGGGGCTCTGAAAGTATGCGTACACGGAGCGGGTTGCCAAAAATACCCCTTTCGAGCGGCTTTTGGCGGTAAAACGCCGTGACCGAGCGGATTTTGGAGGCAAAATCCCGACCGAGCGGAATTTGGCGGTAAAACGCCTCGTAACCAAATCAGCGCGTGCAACCTTCCGGAAACTCCTGACGTCATCCGATGATACCAGTGCCAATGCGGAACCGATCGACTTGGCATGCCACCATATCCGGCCGTCTGGATTTGCCAGAATGCGTTCGGTATTGTGCCGCAAAGGGTACACATTAACGTTTTTGCACAGTCGCCGACCACAACTGGTCCCGTATGGCCTATTTTCTTGGCAGATAACGGAAAGTTTGCCTGCATAACCCGATATGATTTACCACAATACCAAAATTGGCCCACTTGTGTCACGTTGATTGGGTCAGACCTTGACATACCAAAGTTTCGATAAAACTAGTTTATCTACTTTATCGACCGAAGCCGTCGAGAAAGGTTAACCCGGATTAAGACCAAAGGTCGCTTACGTCCAGGCTCCCTGTATGACATTGATATAGTTGTCCGTCGTAAAGTAAATCGTTTTATCGATTACTAGATTGAGTGTATCGATACAACGGGCTTATGAGCGTTTTTTACGATAAATCCAGGTTCGGATGCCGATCGATAACTCGGTATAACGTAATGGGCATAGGGTCTCGCCACTGGTTGTTATGACGTAATCAAGATGAGGTCATTCTGGGAGCGCGTTATGATAAATGATAATTTCGGATTATTACTTCATTGGATGCGCGTCGTTATTTTCGGACCATACCGAGTAGCAAGATCTTGTGCGTAATCGGTGGCTCCAGTTATTATCGTTATTGGCCGAGATTGTGTAACTATACTATCTCTTCTGATAGGTAACTTAAAATATCCCAAGGAAAGCAAGTGTAATGTTTTACGAATATACCGAATAGCCAGTCAAACTTCGAATGCGTAATTGTGTTCGCCTGTGCGGCTCAGCTGCATGGTCAAATACAGGCGAAGCTGAAAACTATGAATATACAGTTTACAGTTCTCTAGATTCCAGACGGCATGCAGAGATGTGTGCACGGATCGCGCGTCGCCTACTGAGTGTACGAGGAGGTTACATGTGTAGACACGCAGTTGAACTTTTAAGATTTACCCCGGCAAAATTATCGCTGAAATAAAACCGTCGGTTGAATTAGTAGTTTCTATAAATGCAAATATGGGCCATGTCAATAATACAGGAGGACACCACTGGGCTTTGTGTGATGGTCCAATAGTTCACAGCTACCGATCGACACACGGACAACGGTGTCCCACGTGCAATTCCAATTAGACAAGACAGCTGTAGCAATAGATACAGTATATATATATATATATATAATGGTCAAGACGTCAGTAACTGTAAAATGCCAAATAGTAGGAATCACGTCTATCTTTTAGTACAATATTTCATTTCATGGGTTCTAACATGGACGATGGACCTGCGTCTGTACCTGCGTCTGTACCAATCAAACCCTGGGCCTAGTTTTAAGGCTGCACGATGAATCAAAATATATCTGGCTGGTGTGGCACAGTAGATGGTGTTCCGCTTAATTAAGGTATTAATGATCAATCTGTTGCATGCAAAATTTAACTATTAGAATTATACTTTACTGGTTAAATGAAGCGTTGCATGGTCGTGAAAATAACACTTTTTCACATTATGAGCCTCATTTAGCAGGGTAAGAAGTTCAGCTTTCACATGTGTTAAAACGGGTTAAAAGTGAGCTCAACACCATATTGCATTTGCAATTCAGTACAATTGTCGTTCATATGTAAAAACACACTTTATTTACAACTATTTTGAAGGTGTTTAACAGTGGTATACAAATGCGGCGTCATCAAGAGTGCGTTCCATTTCCTTTGTTCCTGTCCACGTCATCGGTCAGACGGCCAGGCATAAGATCATTGGAAGCGGGAATCGGGTTGGCCGCCGCGAGCGCCACCAGTCGGTTCCAGAAGCCCTGGTAGGCCTTGGGGCCGAGGTGGCCGAACCAATACTGATGCCAGTTCGGTCCCAGAAACTTCTTCTCGATCGAGTCCTTGTTGAGGTCGTAGACGCTGGATGTCTGGGTATGCTGGACACCGGCTTCTTTGGCCACCATACCCGTCAACCACGCATCATCGACCCAGAAGAACGGTGTCCGGAACGAGGCGGCGTACAGGGATTTGGCCACGTCCATGCTGAGGACAAAGGCTAATCCGGAGCAGTAGGGCGGGTAGTGGGTCTCCGGGTAGTCCTCCTGGGGGATCCCCCACTTGCCCTGCCTTAGGACTGGCATGTGGCCCAGCAGGCGGCACATGAAGAGGTCTTGGGCCAAGCCCGCCTCGTCCAGCTCAGCCAAGTGATGCAGCAGCGAGAAGACATTCACGAAAGCGTCGTCGTCGGTTTTAATGACGAATTTCGTGGCCTTGCAATTCTCCGTTATCCAGCGCAAGCTGCCGACGGCTTTGAAACTGAGGTTCTTGTAATCGTCAAAGTAATCCTCCTGTAAAATATCCCCGTACTTATCGATTTCGGTGAGAATGGTGTCCTTGTTTTTGGAGGCGGCTCCCATGGCAAAGAAGACCCGGAGACTGTTGGCTTTATCCGGATGATGAGTGATGTTCGCCCACGTCTTCCGTACCATGGCGCGGCGCACTACCTTGGCCGGGGCGCTGTGGACATAGGCTACGACCAGGGGGCCTTTATCATTGCAAATCCCGCGCGGCTCAACGATATTCCTAAATGGGTGTGGGTTCACCACACCTCCGTTGGGGGTCCGTACTTTGGGCTTATTTTGCCCCTGCGGTGGCGGCGGTGGAGGCTTTTGGGGCTTGTCCTCGAATACTATCTCTTTTGTCTTGATATCTTTCCGGGACCACACCTGCTGTACCGGATTGGCTAGCTTAATAGGCTCTCCATTCACCTGGAATCGATCGCCACCAGATGACTCCACCTGTACCTCGACGAACTCTACGGGGACGGACGTCAATATGCCGATCGTGCCGCCCATTAGCAGCGCCAGGGCCCGGATGAAGAGGAAGCGATTTCGCTTTAACATGGTCGTTATAGGGTGCGTCGTCGGTGACGAGTGAGCGAATCCGGTGCGGGGCTACAGGCATGCCCGATGACCCTCTGAAACAGACAGAGAGAAAGAGAGAGAGAGAGAGTGTGAGAGGGCCGATCATATACTAACGCTACTTATCAGTTTCAATGGCCTGATATAAATTAGTAAAAGAGAAGCATATGCAATCCCTGGTATGCAAATATCCTGGGTACCTGGAATCGCGTGTAAATGTGAGACTGGTCCATGTAAAGCAACGGTCGATCAGTAAGCCAAATCAACACCGATTATTGGCTCATACACACAATTAGCGACAATATTCCTAGTCACGCTCTTATCCGTTTTCAGCATAACCCGGCGGCGCGTTGAAAATCGATTCTCGTTTAAATTTAATTTTGAAATGTGATATGGTGGTTGTCATGTTTTATGCGGGTCTCTATCAGTTAATAGGGCCAATCCGAGGGTATTCATCCATTGCACTGTCGGCTCGGGTGGCGTTTCAAGCTAAATTATGCGTTGCCAATAGCCAGTTTTTATACGGTTACTCAAGCTGTTTGATTTGGCGATATTGCCGGTAATCCCAGTCAGATCATTGGTTCGAAGTGGCGTGTTATTACCCAGTGGCAGCCCACTACTCATTTCTATGACAGCAGTTTTCGACATGGATATAACATGTACACAGTGGCACTTTACAGTTCTCTTCAGGGTGCTTTACTATATCCACAGTGGCACTTTACAGTTCTCTTCAGGGTGCTTTACTATATCCACAGTGGCACTTCACAGCTCTCTTCAGGGTGGTTTACCACGTACACAGTGGCACTTTACAGCCCTTCCGGGGGGTTTGCCATATACATATTGGCACTTTACAACTATCTTCGGGGTGGTTTACCATATCTGCAGTGGCACTTTACAGCTCTCTGTGATGAGGTTTACCATGTACACAGTGGCACTTTACAGCTCTCTTCCGGGTGGTTTACCATGTATACATTGGCACTTTACAGCTCTCTGCGGGGTGGTTTTCCATATACACATTGGCACTTTACAGCTCTCTTCAGGGTGGTTTATCATGTATACATTGGCACTTTACAGCTCTCTGCAGGATGGTTTTCCATATACACAGTGGCACTTTACAGCTCTCTTCCGGGTGGTCTACCATGTATACATTGGCACTTTACAGCCCCTGCGGGGTGGTTTTCCATATACACATTGGCACTTTACAGCTCTCTTCAGGGTGGTTTACCATGTACACAGTGGCACTTTACAGCTCTCTTCGGGGTGGTTTACCATATACACAGTGGCACTTTACAGCCCTCTTCAGGGTGGTTTACCATGTACACATTGGCACTTTACAGCTCTCTTCCGGGAGGTTTACCATATACACATTGGTACTTTACAGCTCTCTTCGGGATGGTTTACCATGTCCACAGCGACACTTTACAGCTCTCTTCCGGGTGGTTTACCATGTACACAGTGGTGCTTTACAGTTCTCTTCAGGGTGCTTTACAATTCTCTTCAGGGTACCATGTCCACAGTGACACTTTACAGCTCTCTTCCGGGTGGTTTACCATGTACACAGTGGTGCTTTACAGCTCTCTTCTGTGTGGTTTACCATGTACACAGTGGCACTTTACCGCTCTCCTCTGTGTGGTTTACCATCTACACGAAATATTGCTCGTTGCCAAACACAGGACGCCGAAGGAGCAGTGAACGATTATAACCACGGTATAACCTGCCAACTGGCCTCAGGAACCTGCTATATAAGTTACCACGAGTGTATTACAATATGCAGAAGCTGATTATAAACACGGTCCAAGCTGCCAACTGGCCTCAGGAACTTGCTATATACGTTATCACGAGTGTATTACAATATGCAGAAGCTGATTATAAACACGGTCTAACCTGCCAACTGGCCTCAGGAACTTGCTATATAAGTCACCACGAGTGTATTACAATATGCATAAGCTGTAGTACTTACTGGAGCTCTGAGTCCTGTGGTCTGCGATGGCTGTAGTAGTTATCTCCCTGATGGGCGATCACCATTCATTCACCACTCCTTTTGGTAAAGATACTGTGAGGAAGGTGTGGTTGCCCGTTTCACCGTCCGTTATGTACCCCCAGTGCCTTGGTTCGGTGGGTACGACATGCGATAATACTGCCAGTTTACCTACCTAACAGAGATTCACAACAGACTGAATACTATATATGTACGTACTTGTCGCCGGGGGTAAAGTCGACCAGGACCACTGAGGTGTGACTGCATGGATGTGGTGAGGCAGGCTGTGACTGTGACCAGGCGCTGAGCTGTAGGATAGTATATAACAAGCGGTTTGGCGGAGGGGTGGGGTGGGGGGGGGGGGGCGGGGGGTGCAGTGTACGCCGATGATTGAGTGTGTCTGCCTGAGGGGTGTGGCGTTGTATATGGTGGTGGGGTGAGGGGTGTCGGTGAGGAGTCCGATATATCGTCTGTTTAGAGGGCTGTCACCGTCACCGTACTCTGGGCCAGGCCGGCGGGGCGGCGTAGAAGGGGGTGGGGTGGGGTGTAGGTGAGGCTGGGATGCGTGGGGGGAGGGGGGGGGGGGGTAAGGCGTTAGCCGTCAAGAGGCCTTGTAAGAGAGATGTTGTGACGTAAACAAAGCTCATATGACAAATTGATAACCGCCGCGGCCTCGTTTTCTTATCGAGTACCGATCAGCCCACTCTTTGATCAACTTGAAACCCCGATACAAGCGATAGAAGTGCATGGAGGGCCCATATATTGACACAGACATTTTACGTTGGTGTTGTGGCATGGCCACCTGTTGTACATGAAGGCGAAAGTTGGTACATGGGTACGAGGAAGTTCCCGTGAACCTTGAGGAAAAAGCTGCTATCATAGTAATTAGAACTCGCCTGTAAACGCCCATAGCATGGTGGGGTTCGAACCACGCACCGGCCGCATTGGCTGAACACAATGATCGAACGCCCTTCCTACTAGGCCATGAGGGGACCAATAAGAGACATTTTCTTCCAGAGATGGAGAGCCAAAACCGATTGTCTGAATCTCAGAATGTCAGTCTCATCATATGGTACATATAAGGATCTATAAAGAGTCTTGTTCAATTATTAAATGGTATTAAAAGCAATTATTAAATGGTATTAAAAGCAATTATTAAATGGTATTAAAAGCAATTATTAAATGGTATTAAAAGCAATTATGAAATATAATTAAAAGAACACCGAAAATCAGCGATATGGTTGTGAATTGGGCGGTTAACATTATTCGGTTAGGTGTTTTGATTTATAAATCCTTATTTATAAAATAAAAATATCATACATTTTTATAAGAGAATTAATCATACAATAACTGAGCTGTTACCTGTTCTCAAGGGATCATGGCGCGGCTTGGTCGGTAGCGCATTCGGCTATTGTCGAGTGCTCTACTGGGCCAGCCCAAGCAGGCGGTACGTGGTTCGAGCACCACCCGGGCAAATAGATATATTTGTGCTTTCTTCGCAAAGAGTGGGGAGTTATCCCCGGAGACACCTGGCTCCCCTCTCCCTTTTCCCATTGCAACCATATGACCTACAGAAGTGAGGCTAACACGTCCTACTTTTGTATATATATATATATATATATCTATATATATATATATGTACATGTATGGTATATAATAGATATACTGACACACATGGAGAACACATGTAGGGCAAACAGCTTCCTCTGGTACCGTTAGTTGCATATTGAGTTGCGATATCACGAGAAGAAGTCATTGGCTTTTCGACATTGACTTGTGGGCTAACAGAAATCAATGTTCGGAGACCAATCGAGTGCCAGCGACAATAGATTTTTGCAATGTTATGACTGATCGAGTGAGCGAGTCTGCAGACGAAAGGGACAATTGGTCATCTCGAACGCATTTTCGGTGATTAAGTGGAGGGGCGACTGCAGTTTAAAGGTCACATAGCTCTATTCCTTGTAACGGGCCGATTTAATATCTGGCAATAGTCTGTATTCCATAATTGAAAACTATCAGTTCAATATATCTTTTTGCATAAAGTAGGCCTTGGAACTCGGTTATCCGATTGCGAAAATTGGTGTCATATACACATTACATGGAACGCCGTAATGGATCAAACGAAGCATTAGATTTGTTGCGGAGGCGAATTGGTATGACTTTCAGTCTCTACAGGCCACAACATTTGATTCCTAATTTGGGGAACAGACGCCATTTGGGTTTTTAAGCTTGTCAAACATGTGATTATCTTGAAAGTAGATTATGAATTATGGATTAAATGGTAGTATATCATATATAGTAGGTGTGAACCACATGGGAGCTTTGCGGAAATAATGATTGACAATATAACATGAAGTTACGACCTAAGTATCTGGAATTAATATTTGGAATTGGCTACTCCCAATTTGGCTCTATATTCCCATACAACAAAAGTAACGAAGTGATAAATCGAGCAAAGGATAAAATGGAATACATCCATAGTGACAAGATCTACTAAGCGTGAGACGTTATGATCGGCGTTAACGTTATGACTGCCTTTGTCTGTTCACACAGCATACACGGGCAGATAGATAATACAGGTGTTTTTTAATCACTTTTGTGCGCTGTCAATGTAAAGTCAGCCAATAGACGCCAGCGAGAATGAGGAGGTAGGATGCCGCGGCCCTAGACCGAAGTGGAGTTGTGCGTCCGCAACATATCAGTCTGCAGTTGAAGTTAATCTCTCGATAGAGAGCGTTCGCTTGCCATATAGTTCGCTGAGGGCCGAGCTACCTCTACCAGTGGTGGTGTACCAGTGGCGGATCTGGGTAGGAGTGGAGGGGTCGGAGGGGTGATCGATTACTTCCCACGCCCTTGAAATATTACATGGCGCATAGAACATAATGGAAATAATAAAAGCTGCTCATACATATATTATTCACCTATATCATGACTTTAAAACAGGGCGTTTTGCCCCACACCGGGGGCAAAACGCCCCGAAATGGAATTTTATCTCTTCGTTTTCCACGCTTTACGGTTAATATTTACAAAGAAATCCATGTATCATTAACGTAGAGCCATGCGTGATGAAGGTCTCTGACGTTATCTGGATTTGCTCGTATCAAACTGAAAATAAATATGGCGCATCTGGCTTAAGGTAGGCGTTTTGCCCCACTCTACCCACTCTGCGCCACATATGAATAGCAATAATTACATGAGCATATAAAGCATGTCAAAGAAGATCATGTTAGTAGCCAAGATAACTGAATAAATTAACGTTAGCATTAAGATGTGTACTCGTTGTTACAAACCTCTTTAAATAAATCTTGCTTATACAGAAAAAATAATACACTATGGTGAACACATGAATCTTGTAGACAGGTTACGCAAGCCAGTGAGCATTGAGACTTACATAATGGATAAATGTAGTCAACCTCTAACAAACGGTAACATATTCTAGAAACCTTTGAAACCACTGACACCAAAGAAGAACTTTGATAGCGGAAACATACATATGAAAGAAAAATAATAGCAGCTAGATCCGTTATTTTTAAATTACGTATTGAACCAATATTTTTTTGACGTGGCTAAAGAAAGACGATATTCAGTCCCTCGACGAAACCCTGCGATGTCTCAAAGAACACAGATGCGTTGTTGCTACAGAAGAAGATAACCTGAGAAATGGCGACAAGCTGGGAGCCGCCATGCTATTAACAGATTAAGGTGAACCACTTACAGATAGGCTTACGTGTCAAACATGGCAATAGCTAGTGTAAGGTTTCCGAACGACAGACTTCAGAAATAAGGCCAGAAGCATCTTCAAGCAAAATGACAACTTATACAAAGTTAGTTACAGGCCGGTAAGTGTTCTTCTCTGTGTATCCAAATATTTGAAGAGAAACTACGGTGTACAGTTAATGTTCTTTATAGAACCCAGATCAGGTTGTCGCCCAAACTCTCTGGCTTCAGAAAGGAACACAGCTGTCCAACAGTACCAGTGACTTGTGTGGAAGATTCCAAGAAGGCGTCAGACGACAACCCAATCACCGGGGCCATTCGATAGGATCTGGCGAAGGACTGCTATTACTGAACTGAACGCTGAGCCTTATGGAATCAGTGAAGAGATGATAAATCCTTTTCGGTATGTGGTACAAAACTAGTAGCGGCACAAGAGGTGGCGTTATTGGAAAACCAATCCAATATATCGATTTATTTTCGGAAACCATGTCTCGTATTCATGCAAACAGAGGGCCAGAAGACTCGATGTGTTAGATAGGATTTCAAAATCGATGGATATTGGCACAAAGTTAAATAAAAATTGTCTTTCATCATTTTAGACATTTTAATTCATGTTCAATTGTATGACACTTATGCGACAAACTATGCTGGAGAAAGGGTGAACCTGGTTTGCAAAGCATTAAACTTATGAATATTAGCACTAGTGCTAATGTTTGTTGTTGACTTTTAATGCAAATGTTAGAAATTAAAGTTGCATATATATCATGCTGTTTTGCTATTTTTGAATGTCGATTTTTTGTATCAGAAGACAAGACTAAGGCTTATAACAAACCATACACCTACCATATCCAGCCATTTACCAATTATCTGCCATATGACCAAAACAATGCAACTTCTTGAAATTGTCCTCCACAAAAGTGAAAACTTGTACCTGTGGTGAAACGTCATAAACGCGCGTACACATGCTGGTTACCGGTCCCACCGACAGTTGGCGCCCTAGCCTTAAACTAAGTCTGACTACAGAAGCGTCCAGAACGCCACTTCCCCTTGTCGCGGCCGTTAGCTCTGTGTGGAATGTTTCAGCCTCAAAGTCAGCACGTGCCCCCAAAAAAAGGGGGGGTGGGGGGGGGGGGGGTGTTAAATCAGGTCTGAATGGCCTTTTCTCTGCATCTCTCGAACGTTTGACACATCGATCAACCTTTTACTTGACACGAACACCCATTTAGACACTCAAGTAGAAAAAGTTTATTTTGGTGCACCCGTTGCAACGATCAGCTCGGAGTGTAAGTTTAAGCTTCGTCTTATCCTATCTTATATGTGATCTTATCAGAACCACTGGTCAATCTACTCACGTATTTTTCCCTGCGCTAAGCACAGTGGAGTAACATTCATTTGAAAAATCATCACGCATTGGTCCTCAAATTGCATCTTCAATATGGACTGTTTTGATATTACAGTATTTCTGTAGGGGAAACTGCATGACTTTACGATAGCAGTTGCAGCAGCATGCATTCATCCTCATCAGAGGTTAGTTACAGTGGCGTCTTCGACCTACCTGCGGCTTCTCATGAGCAGTACAGGAAATGTGTTTCCTCGGACTATAACTCAAGATCACAAAGGATGAAAAGTATCTGGGATCATTGGTGGGAGCTGCTGGGCACAGCGCATTGAAGGGACCGGCTATATTACTGTGAGGTCCCCGCTGAATGGACACCAGAGCCTGTCTCAAAGACCTTCCTTTCGCCCAGATCTCAGCCACTGACATATAAGTAGCGACTAACGAGCAACAACTGAGCCCATAACCTTCACCCTCTGTTCAGCCGCCAGGCATGAAGTGGCCGGGACAGTGGCATACAGCGGTGTATAGGAGCCACCAGAACGCTTTACATATATATACGTCCAATTTCTGCCACTCGATCGCCACCGCGAACGAGTCACGTGGTCAAGTGGCAAGATGACCTGCGCGCGCCCCCCACCCGGGAGATTCAGTGACGTCACCTGTGGTTTTATTGCGTAGCTTTATAGCGACTGTACATGTAAACCCGAACCCTTGTTTCTCGTCGGTGCCGTTAAAACCCAGGCTTAATAGCCTACATACAATCGATGGAAAGTTCACATGCGATATTAGTGTTCAGTTAAAATAGCAATCACTATATCCTGAAAGACTATATAACACAGAAAATCGAACCAAAAAGCGTATTTATCAAGGTAACAGATTATGTATATATGGGAGATGTTAAAGGCCAGCTTCTGGGAAAATCGATTCGTCAAATTACCATAATATACCCACAGAGGAATAAATACGCAAGCGATCCGATGGGTTGTGCACATTATGTGGCACATATAGTAGGGTAAGTAGGACACGCTTTAGTCGCGAAATCTGTGCAAACTCGCGCCTCAACTCTAAATGATCAAAACTGTGATTTTCGCGCCAATTGACGCAAATGTTATGTAAATATTCAGATGAATTTATATTTTTGAGAAAGGAGGTAACCAGATGTGTTAGATGTGGTGAATTCATTGTATCTGGAATATCGCTTTATCCTGCGATGCTTTCTATCGAAGTTTTTAACAAAGGAAATAGTATATCCGTCTCATGCGTACAGCGCATCAGCCCTTGAAATAAAAATCTGCATTTACGTCACGAAACGTCGAACGATCGCCTCTGACTATTTATTGAGGTTTTAACGCGTCATTTGGAACAATAGCCAATATTTCTAATAGTGCTCCCGAATACAGTTAACAGGCATTCTATTTTGATGCCATAATATGTTGGGATTAATAGATTGAAGGACTCTTTAGACCTAGGAGCTGGACTTTATATGAGCACAATATTACTGGTGTTTTTTAGACCATAGAAATGTAGGCTACATTGGGTATTAATGACGCTAGCTAAAATACGGATTCCGGAGAGGCACACATTTCTGTTTCTAAGGATACCGGGCCTCACGAGCGAAGGTTAGACGGGATGCGTGTGAAATGTTATTTGCTATAAGCACAACGAATGGAACTGACTACAGGACGGAATGTCCCACTAGTTTTTGTTGTTAGTTGGTAAAACTGTGGTTTTCGCCTAAAAGTGTTTAACAGTAGGTAACCCTCTGTCGTACGGGTAAATAGGTAGGGCCGCCGCCGCCGATGCGGAAACTGCTTATTATTATTATCATTATTATTGGCAGAAGAGTCTGATCAATGGTATTGCCTCCTTCCCCCTCTCCCTCTCCCCCCCCCCCCCCCGATAACAAACCCTCACCGACTGGGAGTGCCTCGGGTATTTGTATAGACGACCCTCCGTAGCAACGCGAGACCTGTGATACGGGGGGCGGGGCGACGTGTGGGTCTTGTCACATGCAACACGTGCAACCTAACGCAGCCTCTGCGTTGATGAAGATCCCGGATGTAGCCTTACGTGGGGCCCACACATGCGGGACAGCGGGTCTCTGGCGTCGTCGATCACACGCCGAACCGCCACTGAGATAGTTGCTCCAGTCACTTCGGTGAGAGCAAAACACCGTGTTTGCTGATGGGGAACGTCGCGGTGGATGGAGCCCATGCGCTGTTTTCACACCCCCCCCACGCCCCCCCCCCATGTCTCTGTAATCGTGGCGCCCACCACTTCACTGCGCCCTCTGTGTCTATTACTGCCACTGGTTTCACTGTCTGTTACTGTCGCTGGTTCCCATGTCTGTCACTGACGCTAGTTCCAATGTCTGTTACTGACACTGGTTTCACTGTCTGTTACTGACACTGGTTTCACTGTCTGTTACTGACACTGTCTCTTACTGACACTGATTCCAGTGCCTGTTACTGCCGCTAGTTCCACTGTCTGCTACTGACACTGGTTCCATTGCCTAGCACTATCGCTGCTTTTATTGTTTATCACTGCCACCGGCTCTTTTGTCTATTACTGTCACTGGCTCTATGGTCTATCACTGCCGCTGGCTCTATTGTCTATCACTGCCACTGGCTGTATTGTCTCTCACTGACACTGGTTCCATTGCCTATCACTGGTACTGGCTCTATTGTCTATCACTGCCAATGGCTCTATTGTCTATCGCTGCCACCAGGTCTGTTGCTTGTCACTGCCACTAGCTCTATAGCCTATCACTGTCACTGTATTACAGCCATTGCTACTGCCCCACCCCCCTCCCGCCCAGCCCTATTTCTAGTTCATTTTATTGCGAAATACGCCCCTCTCCCGTTCCCTCTCCCCCCTGTTACTACCCCGTCACCATAATGCCTTCCTTCAACTGGACCATCGATTAAGGCACCCCTCTCTCCTCCCGCTTTCCATTATTTCACATCTGGTTTAACCCGCAACCTACCACCTCCATTTGCAGAATAAAATAGGTTTGCCGAGTTTCCACAGGTTGGTCATTCTCAGCATGTCCGCGATGTAACGAGAAGGTAACGAGAAGGTAACGAGAGAACACATAATGGCCGAAATAGACATCGTGTCTAAAACGACTGGGCTTCTCTCAATCTCTCCTCATCTCCCTCTGGACAGGGCGTGATAACGAGGCTCAGTCAGACCGCCAGAACATCCCTCCCCAGTCCGCCTTGAAAACATATCCCAGTAATGGATCCAATCCGAGGCTGGTCCATAACATCAACTTAGAGTAGGCGTCGGGGAAGCCGTGTTTCTTGCTACTTTTGTGCCCACAGGCGTCGAAGCATGTCAAGAAATCCTATTGGATAATACGATAATGATGAGTTCGCAGATGCGGTCCTTCTTTTAGACTATGGTTATAACTTCACTCGTGTATCATTTGCAGTCGATGGTATCTTTCGGGTCCTTTCTTCAGCAAACCGTTTTTGCACCGTTAGTACACCATGCAAATAAAACCGACATGGCGTGATATCGGTTTATACGCTGAAGCGTTTTACGTTACGTGGCGTTTTATGTAATAGATAAGGAATGAGTTGCAGGTCCCGCAGGCGGCGCTGCCTGGGATTATGTGAGCGATGGTTCACTATAGACCGATCCAGGCTGTCAATCATTGATACATCTTCCGTGTAAGAACCCACGAAATGTGTTATTGTAGTAAACGTTAGGCGTGAGTAATACGTGAGCTATGTTGAAACAATGATTTGCCCTGACATGGAAGAACGACCCAAACGCTCACTGACGTCACTGTTACTTTCAACCAATCATGTGGTGAAAAGAAGTCTTTCACGTACGTTATGTCGGATAAACAAGTCTGACAAAGCAGCGTGTTACGTTCTTGTCAGTTTCAGAGATGAGTACTTCTCACTTGTATCTACCATCAGCTATGATTGGCAATTTCACACTCACGAGTAAGGAAAAAAGACTCAAGGGTAGGAGCCTGGATCGATCTATTGTCCTTCTGGTCCTCTTGCTGGTCCAGTTACTGAAATGTACAATTATTGCGACTTCCAAGGAATTTCTGCCATCCGTTTCTTTGGGTTTCCAAAGGATTGTTCTGATGCATGCAGCTAAATTCATGTTAATATTTCGTTCAAAGAACGCATGTTTATCAGGAAAACGTGTGATTTTTAGATTTGTTAGTGCTCCGGGACCTTACATGAGAAAGAAGGAGATAACACAAGCGATGGAATAACACGTCGGCCTGCAAAACCAGAAGATGATGCGGAGAATTCCGATCTGATTCCAACGAAAAAAGCCAAACGTGATAATTAGTGCGGGAGTGGGGGGCAGGTATTCTTCAGCTAAAACGATATGACATCTTACATAGCGGGCCATATATGTTTTGTAGAACTATACTGTATATTAGGAAGTATTTTTCAGTGGTTGTAGCTGGTATAGTTGTTCATGGATAATGATCGTTGCAACATTTGTCAATGATGTTGGTATATGGAGAACATCTGGTACTGTACATGACATACATGACAATGTAAGCACTGTGGTGGGTTTCACAAAGAGGGTATTAGGTAATACCAGTATTAACTTTAATACCGGCAAATTTTGTCTTAGGTAATACCGACTCGTAATACCGTTTCCCAAACGCAAATAAAGACGGTATTAGCTAAGACCGGTATTAAGCGATTTAATACCGACTTTAATACCGATGAGTGACGTCACGACATATCTCGTTAAAAAAACGCGGGATTTACTTGCGTTCCAAAATGGCGGAAAAGAAAAGGAAAGCAAATTTTACGCTTGCGGAGAATATCCTTTTGGTTGACCTCTATGAACAAAACAAAGACGTTTTAACCTCAAAATTAACAAACATAATCACAAACAAAGTGAAGCAGTCTGTCTGGTTCGACATTACGCGAGCTCTGTCGGCCGTCGGCTTGGGCTCTCCTTTGCGGGACGTCGAAGACGTACGCAAAGTGGAAAAATTTGGCGTCTGTCGCGAAAAAAGAGTTGGGAGAGGCCAAGCGTCCGGCAACTGGTGGTGGACCGCCAACGACTATCTCCGCCCTGAGCGACCGCATCCTAGATGTAATTGGTCGGGATAGCGCCACCGTGACAGGGCTCGTGGGGGTAGAATCCCGCGATACAGCCCCTCCCACTGCAACACAGCACTCGCCCCGGCCTGCTGACCGGGCGTGCTCCATGACGATGGACGAGCCAACAGCGCCAACTGCAGCGCTTACCCCTATTGCGTCTCCGGTAAGTTTTGCACTTTCCTCTTCTATCACCGAGACAAATGTAATAAATATTGTTTGCGAAGTATTTGGCCCAGAAAAATTGATACATTTCGCGCTTGCCAACAAAGGCCTTGAAAGGGCGCAACAATGTAATAGTTTTCGTCTGTGATGCGATTTAGTTAGCAACGGGCGCATGTAGGGCAATGTGCACATGCACCCTTTTACAAACTGCTGGATCTGAACATCAGTAAATCTAGCAGTGTATCTTAACTTACATAAGCTTAGTCTATACATGTAGATTTAATATGTGTGGTCTAAAGCCATTAAAGGCAAAAACAGTAGCTTTCCTTCATTGTTAGCTGGCTGAAATTCCCCTGCAGCTGTGTCTTGAAAATGTTTCTTTTTTCTTGTAACATGGCCCCTACACTATAATCTTATATTTACTTATTCTCAATTGAATGGAACCACATGTAAATATATTGATCTATAGTCTATAATAAAATTATACACTATAAGTTTATATCTAGATTTTGTTCTAAGGAAATAAATTTAGGGCCAGCTTATAAAAAAAAAACATTATAGAAAGTTAATTATATAAGAGCATCATATAATTTATTAATTTTTAATCTTGGCCAAGTCGCTGATGGTCCTAAGGGGATGGTTAATAATGGTAAGTTTACATCATAAGAATGTAACTTAAGTATCAAAATTACATTTTTAATATTGATTTAATTTTAATTAATTAATATTAATTTCAGGAGAGTGGTCCTACTACTAGTATTAGCCAGGTCAGAGCTGATGAGCCTAAGCGGCTTCCAACAATGCCAGCTGTGCAAAGGTAACTGAATTGATAAAGACTGCATAGACTATATATTTATATTAATTTAATAATCCAAAAAGAGAACACTTTCCCATCTCATTATTTTTAAGATGTCATGTTGTTGATACTTAAATACATATATATCTATTCATGCATCGATTTAAATGTACTCAAATGTACTTAATGCTCAGCCTTCAGAGTTTTGAAACACTTCTACTTTTAACTGATGATATACATATCATAATGATCACTGATCACAATTAGTTTTTTCTTAAATTATTGCAGGAGACCTAGACTGAAACGCAAAAGAATTGAAGAGCTCCAGATCGAGGTGTTGCAGTTAGAAAAAGAACAGTTAAAAAAGAACATATCTCTAATGGATGCCAAACAAATTAAGGTTGATTTGCAAATTGAAGCCCTGCGGTTTGAGCAGCAGAGACGGCTCTGTTCACCATCCCTGTCAACTGGGCTGGCACTCAGCAGCTTTCTGAGTTAGATCTAGATATAACGATCCAGTTATAATGTATTGTAGTTTTTCTTCTTTTTTCGCAGGTTTTGCAAGTTCTGTTTAGATACTTAACGATCACTTACTTCAGAAACAGACCTAGACTATATTTTAAAATCTGTTTTGAACAACACCTGGCCATGTAGAGACATTTTTTCGAAGTGATAGCATGGGTATGTATATATAGATCACTATAGCTATAGGTTATATACTACTGTCGAGTGTTGTAGACTACTGTACCTGTTGCACACTGTTGAGTGTTGTGTCTTTATAATAAACGATTTATTATTTAATGAATGTTATTCACAGCTTTAGAGTCTATATCAGATGAATTTCAGATAAAGAAGATACCGTTCTTGAAATTAAGAGTTGTAATAATTTCCTAACCTAACTTAGTTTTAAATCCAAGAATATGTGAATAAGCTTAAAGAACGTCCACTAAGCTTAATATTTTGTTAGATTAGATGAAAAGAAAGAATTTTGTAATAATTTAATTAATAAAATCTAGTATGAGGCGGTCATAAAACCTCATGGGGTAAAAGAGAATGTTTTCTGTAGTAGGCGCAGAAGTAGAGCTTGTCGATACTTATCAAGACATCTGCAATGGCAGTAGATCTATAGCCCGCAGTCGGATGAAAGTTGATGGGCAGTCAGCCATTATTATTTTTTTTTGGGGTGGGGGGGTGGGGGGGGGGCGGGGTATGCCAAGAATGCACAGGCCACTGGGCTTGCCTAGTTCCGACATCAAAACCATCACCAAACTTCACCTTGGGCTAAGCTAGCAGAGCATAGTACGAAAACGCGAACCCGCTACCATTTATACACCCTTGCCCCGTTCGGAAATTGAACTGTCCAATATCCTTCAAGTTCAACACACTGTCACTATGTCAGTGTCACTGGCCCAGATCTAAGAGGCCAAATGCAGACAAAGTAAACTCACCGCAATTTAAAATCTCACGGCTATCCACTGTTTTTTCATCAAAAAGATCATTATATTATACTTTCGCTTTGCGTAATCTATTTTTCTCAGTCTTATCTGAGAGGAACAACAGCGAAGTGCAAGTGGTGCGGCATGTTCGATGTGCGGCAGTCTACTGACTGTAGTACTGTCTACGTCTGTCTGTGACTGAATGTGGTCTGTCGTCTGAAGGCAGTGAAGCGAATGACTAACGTCACATAGAAAGAGATCTATCCTCGACCAGCGCTCGATCCGGATTGCAACAATGTACATGAAACAAAGTATACAGGTATAGGCGCGCGAGGAGGCCTAAGTCGTGGTCAATGCAAACAAAGAACTTGTATGAGCAAATAAGATAGTGTATCGTAGGGTTTTCTTGCTATAGTAACCGCATACGTCGAAACAGGTAATGATCGGCCAATTTCCAAAGCTGCGATTCACAATTTTATTTCAGATAGTCATAGACAGAGAAACCCAAAGAAGACCGTCCGCTTCATAAGTTAATGAGATTGTCGGATTATAGTGAAGCATGCAATTTCATCTTAAAGTTCAAAATGTGTGGCGACGATGTGTTGTCGCATATTACGGCCTTCAAGCGGTTCTTCATGCTGGTGCATCACCTCTCCATTGTGCATGTCGTCTGCAATCTCGATGGCGTCAGCCACGATGTCTGGATAGCGCCTCGCGTAGATGATGTTATGCAATATAGCACATGCACCAGCCACCACACAGGTCTTGTGGGGTGTGTATCTTATCTCACCATGAAGACAGCCAAATCGCCTCTTGAGTCTGCCAAATACATTTTCGATAATGACTCGTGTGCGGCAAAGGGATCCGTTGTACCTCTCTTCTTGTGGTGTTGTAGGGTTGCGAAATGGTGTCATCAACCAGGAGCGACACGGATAACCACTGTCTCCGATAGGAATGCCCCGATAGGTCCCATTGTCAAAAGCTAATCTCAGTCCACTTTCGTTCAAAATCCTGCTATCATGGGTACTGCCTGGCCAACGAGCGACAAAGTTAGTGACAACTCCTTCACTGTTGCAGACGGCCTGTACGTTGATGCTGTGATACCCTTTTCTGTTGACGTAAGACACTTCGTCTTGACTCGGGGCGATGATTCTAATGTGTGTGCAGTCAATGGCCCCTACGACACCAGGGAAGTCTGCCATCTCATAGAATAGTTGTTTTGTTCTAAGAAGGGATTGTTCCTCCCTGGGGAATGTTATGAATTGGTCCATACGCCTGGTAAGCGCTGTGGACACGGCTGTCACACATCTAGAACATGTCGCCTTGCTGAGACCAACTGTGTCGCCAAGGGTCCAAAGAAACGCACCTGTAGCAAAAAATTCCAGCGCCACCGCAACCTGCATTAATACCGGGAGGCTGTGACTTCTTTGTGTGGGACGTTCGAGATCGTCTCTGAGCAGGTCGCACAAGTAAATAATGCCATGGCTGTCGAATCGGAAGCGCCCGAGGAGGTCGGCGTCACTGTACTGCTCCAGTGGATTCAGTCGATCGTGAAAAATGCGTTCCCGTCGCAAATGCATGTCCATAAAAATAATGCGGTGGACTACATTCATCGCCATCCTGAAGATGAGTGCGCGCATGAACTGTTACACGTCAGCATAGGTCGGTATTAACAGAGTTAAACCTGCTACGACTCGGTATTAAAGTTAATACCGGTATTAATACCGACATGGTCTTAATACCGTCTTTGTGAAACACGTCATAAACTTGGTCTTAAGTTAATACCTATTTAATACCGGTATTAGCGTTAATACCGGTATTAAAAAGCTTTGTGAAACCCACCACACAGTGCTGCCATGCAATCGACAATCGTTGCCATAGCGACGCTGCATAGAACAATGAAGCGTGACGTCACGCACAAAAGAATTGTAGTTATAGCTTTAAATGGCCCGCTTCCACGACTAGTTACCTAGTTGCACGTGTCATGTTTCTTAGCAACTATATATGGTATCAAAAAAGGCGACTGGTCAACTATATAGGGCTATACAGTTCTCGCGATCGGGCCGCGAGATTGCAGTTTTGGGGACAAACAAACACACGTGCTCCATGTTGAAGTATAGGCAGCTATAAGTCAATTTCTTTCCAGGTTTATTCTAAGGACTATGAGTACCATTTCACTAAACATGGCTATGGCCAGTATGGGAGATATACGTTAAAATATTTGGAGGCGATGAAGCGCAGAACTTGGGGAATATACAAGGAAAAATCCGTCTTCAAAACACTCGAAAGCTAAAAATAACGTTCTAAATTTAGCCCTGCACCCGGGCTTTTGCAAGTTTACCAAACAGCGAGTGACGTCACAGAGCTTCGCGTGCCTCCACGGTAACAAAAATGGCGAGAGCAAGTGATCGAATTAACCATTCCGCTGTCAAAATGTGCAGTGCATGGAGTAACAACACACGGGTGCGTCATTAAACAACATGGTAAAGATAGAATAAGACCAGTTGGATGTTTTCGTATCACTTTTGCATCACGAAAAGACCAAGTTTCTTCATTTTTGTAAGTTTTCTGTTTGAAGCGTTGCGCCAACGTTGTCACCGGGGAGAATCCGTGTGACGTCATAATGCCTCGTTTTCGTAGGAAATGCAAAAAAACGTTAGTTTGTCAGTCGTATTGTCCCGTCGTAACAAATATTAGTAATTTTGAGGGCGCAAACGAATAAAAAATATGTCATCTATCCGTTTTGTGAAGCTATATTTCTTAAATATTCTTAATCATAACGCTAGGCCTTCCGCAATGGACCCACCCCTCGGCGCCTGGCTTTTGCGCAGGTAATCTGGTTCCCAGTCTCTCTCTTTGCGTAACATACACGTCACCCCTACGTCACAGATAGTCTGGATACCAGTGTGCGCAGAGATTCTAAACTCGTTCCGAACACGTGCTTCGTTTGTTTGTCCCCAAAATGACTAAACCGGATATCTAAGCGAACGAGACTTTATAGCCCTATGTGGAAAAGGTTGCGACTTGCGGACAGTCCGTCCTAAAATGCTTTACTTTGGTCGTTGCATGCGGAAATTAATCCAAAGGAGCAGAGACATGTCAACGCCTTAAATTAAAATTCAACTCGTAATAATAGTAATAGCGCGAGTTTTGCATGGCGTTAGGCATTCTATTGGCCCTTCATCAAGCAGTAGCAGCCCTTCATTTTCATTATCCGCCCTCGGCCTTGCGGCCTTGGGCCGATAATAAAAATTGGCGGGCTGCTACAGCTTGATGTCAGGCCAATAAAATTGCCTAACGCCCCGCAAACTCGCGCTATTGTCATATTAATGTAAACAGCTAAGCGATATGATAAAATGTGCACTTTTAGAAGGCGACATGAATAATATGTTAGTTTGTGTCGCAATCCGCCATCAAGAAATATGTGTGCATACAATGAGTCGGGACGTCATGAGTTAAGAGATTTTCTGTTGAATAAGATATGCCAAAATATCTCAAAGCGTCACTTGTTTACTAGTTTACCCCATCTCCGCGGCTAACAATGCAACGAAGGCTTATGCGATCAAAGGGATACTCCGGCTCTACTAACGACGGCGTAACAGCCAACAACAGCCCGGATAAAGCAGATTGCGTTACGGCGCTGAGAAACCGAGCTCGGCTCCTCCTCCTCTTCCTCCTCCTCCTCCTCCTCCTCCTCCTCCTCCTCTCCCCCTCCTCCTCTTCTCCTTTTTCTCCTCTCTCCCTCCCCTCTTTAACTCCTCCTCCCCCTCCTCTCCCCCTCCTCCTCCTCCTCTTCTCCTCCTCCTCCTCCTCCTCCTCCTCTCCCCCTCCCATCTTCCCTTCCTCCTCCTCCTCCTCCTTTTCTTCCCCTCCTTTTCTTCCCCTCCTTCCCTCCCCTCCCCCTCCTCCTCCTCCTCCCCCCTCCTCCTCTTCTCCTCCTCCTCCCCCTGCTCCTCCACCCCCTGCTCCTCCTCCTCCTCCTCCTCCTCCTCCTCCTCCTCCTCCTCCTCCTCCTCTCCCTCCTCCCCCTCCTCCTCCTCCTCCTCCACTAGCTATAGCTGCGCCGCGTCAGTGTCGCCGCTAATAGGCCAGTGACGGCACCGAAGGCGAATCCGCGTCTTAACCTGCCATGTCCAGCTGCCCGGGTCCATTTGCCGTGCAGGGGCTGACGGAACACTTAGGGCCCAGGCGCTCGCGACAGCCGCCATCTCGGGCCAACGACTAACGCGTCCCACCCTGCTTGAAATGACCACGTGTCCTATTTAATAAAACTCGCAGCGACGAGACGCGATATGGTATAAGCTGAAGGCGATAACGCGCCGCCCCGCCTTCCTATCTTATGTTATCTTATCGTGTCTTGTCGTGTTATGTTGTGGTGTATCGTGTTGTGGTGGGGTGTGTGTAGTGGTGTGTTGCGAAAGGCGGCGGGCGAGAAAGCGATTGTCAAGTTGATTGCACGGTGGGACGATTCTAAGCGGCCTTGTCGTAACAAACGAGATGAGATGGCAAGTTCCGCCACAAGGGATGACGTCACACGGGATGACCCAGTTCTAAGGGCTGGTCCATTCTTATTGGGTGGCCTATTTTAAGTGGTGGTTCATTTCTAAGTGCTAGTCCAGTTCGCGGGTAGCGCTAATTTCTAAGGGATGGTCCATTTGTAAAGGATGGTCCATTTCTAAGGGATGATGCATTTCTGTGGGATGGTCCATTTCTAACAGCTGGTTAATTTCTAGGGGATGGTCCATTTCTAAGGAATGGCGCATTTCTAAGGGATGGATCATTTCTAAGGGATGAGCCAGTTCCTCTGCAGATACTTGGCAGATTATGGTTAGATATAATTTAAACATGACAGGTAGGGCCCCAGAGGGGCTTTTTCGACACGGCGACACAGCGATTTTTAAAATCGACAACGCGACATTGGGGTTGTCTTAGAATCGACATGCGACATAAGACTTAGCGACACGGCGACATGGAACTTTTCTTAAAATCGACACGCGACATGGACCTTTTCTTAAAATCGACACGCGACATGGACCTTTTCTTAAAATCGACACGCGACATGGCTACCCCCCCTCAGGGGCCCTACAGGTGTGGGTCCGTTCTAAGGTATGACTCACCTCAGGGACGCACCCGAGAGAGGTGGCTCAATTATCTGGTGTATATAATTGTGCTAAACGACAGAAAAGTTGCTTTAAGCGACAGAGAAGGGTCTTATATGAGGGATGGTCCGGTTATTGTGGAAACACACGGCATAAATGAATCAGTAAATGGATCAAATCTAGTTTTTTTAAGGGAATTATGCGCGGGGATTATGGTCGAATAAAGGGTGGTCCAGTTTTAACTAACAGGACATGACACAAATTGATCAGTCTTAAGGGTTATTGCAGTTTTTGTGAAGAGATATCATAATGACGGATATGGGTTAAGAAAAAACCCTAATCCAGTTTGTTCAGACGTAACGTGACAGATGTGGACGGTTTATACAACATGATCCTGTGATACTAATGCAAGGAGACAGAAGGGTCAGAATGAGGCCAAGTTTCATTGAGCTCCTGTGAGATACACGACACGGACCACTCAGTCCCAGTCAAAGGTGTAAACAACGCAGCCAGCACCAATCAGAGAGAGAGTAGCGGGTCTCTCTTGGCCTGCCTCGTCCAGGGCGGCCCAGTCGTTCGCGTGACCTGTCATCATCCACGTGTGTTCTATCCTCGCTTTCTCTCTCCGGCCAATCGGAGTGGCTCTTTGTTTCATCTCTGCTTTGAACTCTAGTGGCAGGTCTTGCATTTTTTCTTGTAAGGGCCCTGGTAATAACATGTTGCCGTGCGTGACTGGCCAGGAGGTACGGAGGCAGGTATCTACACCGTTTCATTAGTAAGATCAGTGCTGATGGAGGTGATCATACTGACGCATCGCGGCATCGCGGTATCTATAGCCATGGATAGCTCGGTGTGATCGGCTCTCTCAGTGGTAGTGTTATACGGGTCGGTCGGTGGGAGGAGGGGGTGAGGGTGGCAGGTAGGGAGGGGGGTCGGTAAGGGAGAAGGGGGGGAGGTATTGGAGGGGGTGAGGCGGGGGAGGGGGGGGGGGGGTCGCCAGCCACCGCCGACCACTAATGACGCAATAGCTCTCGCGATCCCTCGCTTTTGGTACTACAGCCGCCCTTCCTACACGAATAATGCACTAATTTATTGTCTCCCAGTCTGTCCATTACAGACGCTTTTGCCGCGGAGGGCGGGGTCGGGGGTGGAGGAGGCGGGTGATTGGGGAGTGGTGTGGGGGGGAGGGGGGGGGGGGGGTTGGCGGCTGGGGGTTCCACAGACAGTGTCCCCGCTTCTACTTGGACAAACAGGAAGCGCATGTGGCCCCAAGCCATTAGGGATCATTGACGTAGGCGATCCTGGCCAATGGGAAACCAGCGTGTCTGGACGAGCCGGCAAAGATCACTGCGGAGATAACACCATGGGGGGTAAAGAACCCCTTTTTGTGAGGTTAGATCTCTGGCATTTAATTAACGTGTGCCACGCTATAGATAAGACTGAACACATGGCCGGCTACTATGTGAATACACCGTGATGGCCAAGCCAACAGTAATACTCAGAAAGAAAAGTAACGTCAAGATGGCCTGATAAGTTCACACTCAGCCAGTCAGTGCCATATACTTCCATCAGTCAGCACCGGCTTGTACCAAACTGACGAAAAATCTAATAATAACAACGCATAACGTTCGACAACGTTGACAGCGCTAGAGATTTCCTGCGACGGCTGAGCCAATAGAAAGTCCCAGAACAAATAGCTCCGCTAAAGTAGGCCATCAATTATTGGCCAAGACCCAATGGCGTAAACTTCGCATTTGTTTTGTTCACTGCGGATCCATTAGAGTGCAGGGCAAACACAGGAACCGCTGGGACCCTTCGGCGGGTAGTTATGCAAAGGCCTAATGCATATTATACGTCAGCGCTCTAAGGAGAGTCTCAATCATTGCCCCGATGGGTCGGCCAGTTGGTGTTATTCTCCTTACCACTAACCTTCCGGTGGGGGCGGAAGTGATGTAGGATACGAGCATGTGTATTATTGAAACTGTCACGACCAAACAACAAACACGACCACGTGCGTTGTGAATACGACCACGTGCATTGTGAATACGACCACGTGAGTTGTGAAAACGACCACATGCGTTGTTTGTACGACCACGTGCATTGTGAATATGACCACATGCATTGTGAATACGACTACGTGCGTTGTGAATACGACCATGTGCATTATGATTACGACCACGTGCGTAACGAATGCGCCAGTAATACCAGTAATCTTCCGGTGGGGGTGGCAGTGATTTAGGATACGAGCATGTGTATTATTGAAACTGCCACGACCAAACGACAAACACGACCACGTGCTTTGTGAATACAACCACGTGCGTTGTGAATACGACCACGTGCGTTGTGCATACGACAACGTGCATTGTAAATACTAGTTGTGAATACGACCACGTGCGTTGTTTGCACGACCACCTGCATTGTGAATACGACCACGTGCATTATGAATACGACCACGTGCGTAACGAATGCGCCAAGGGACCAGCGAACATACACATCCAGTCTTTCCACCCGCGTCCCCATCCGTCTTTGCTACACACATGTCCGTCTTCTTTGCCATCGCCCGGCCAACATTTCAATGTGTATGCTATAGGGGTATAAAGTCTCCTTCGCTTAGACTTCCGGTATACTCATTTTGGGGACAAAGAAACGAAGCACGTGTTCGGAACGAGTTTAGAATCTCTGCGCACACTGGTATCCTGACTATCTGTGACGTAGGCGTGACGTGTATGTTACGCAAAAAGAGAGACTGGGAACGAGACTACCTGCGCAAAAGTCAGGCGCCGAGGGGTGGATTCATTGCGGAAGGCCTAGCGATGTGATTAAGAATATTTCAGAAATATAGCTTTACAAAACGGATAGACGACATATCTTTTATTCGGTTGCGCCACCCCAATGACGACTATTTGTTACGACGGGCCAATACGACTGAAAAACTAACATTTGTTTGCATTTCCTACGAAAACGAGGCATTATGACGTCATACGGATTCTCCCCGGTGACAACGTTGGCGCAACGCTTCAAACAGAAAACTTACAAAAATGAAGAAACTTGGTCTTTTCGTGACAAAAAAGTGATACGAAAACATCCAACTGGGCTTATTTTATCTTTACCGTGTGGTTTAATGACGCATCCGTGTGTTGTTACTCCATGCACTGCACATTTTGACAGCGGAATGGTTAAGTCGATCACTTGCTCTCGCCATTATTGTTACCGCGGAGGCACGCGAAACTCGGTGAGGTCGCTCGCTGTTTGAGGAACTTGCGAAAGCCCGGGTGTAGGGATAGATTTAGAACGCTATTTTTAGCTTTCGAGTGTTTTGGAGACGGATTTTTCCTTGTATATTCCCAAAGTTCTGCGCTTCATCGCCCCCGAATATTTTAACGTAAATATCCCATAGACATGTTTAGTGAAATGGTACTCATAAACCTGGAAAGAAATTGAGCACGTGTGTTTGTTTGTCCCCAAAAGTGGAGTCTCGGGGCCCGATCACGAGAACTGTATAGCCCTATTGTTCAACTTCTGGCCGTTACTGTATGCACATATGATCAGGTCGGTCCGTGTTAATGAGCATATCATATACCTTCACGGAAAGTCTTAGCAATAGGGCTGTACAGTCACTACGGGATATTATCGAGACCCTACGAGACAGGCATACTTATGCTCTACGTCAATGCCTAGCATCAACGGCCTGTACGTGCTGCCTACCTTCCGGTTGTTCGTCTTCACTCGCTTTACACAAGATCGCCTAAAGCTGTCCTTGGATGCACAACTAACCACTGACGTTTTGTGCATATCAGAATTACAACCATCCGAGTAGATATATATGAGCGGTTAAACATTTGATAAACCAGAATGCGGTTGTTTCATAAGTGACTGTCAGTGTCAGGCGATTTGACGTGCTGCGCGGGGTTTTCCATGTCGTATGACGCAATAATAATCATGGCTTGCATGTCTGCGCCCGGTATCTATGGTTACGTAATAAACGCTCTTTATATGCATTGACCAGGCGAAGACAATGGTGTTCAGTTTGTCGCAGAAATGTACACAAACATCGATAATTTGCCTCAAAATACAACGCCTCCAACAGTCTCATCGAACGAACCACATGCATTATGGGGAGATAAATCTCTTATCTTTAACAATATTATGATTTTATAGTTAGCAATGCCTGGACCAAAGCAAACAAAAAATAGTTTCACACCCACTCGATTCTTCACGCACGAACCGCGCAGCCGGCCGGTTGCCAACAGTGAAACGTTGACTACAATGAATGCGCGTCACGCAGCTGCAGCAAGGCACCAGCGTGATGCGCACTCGTTCTAAGAGCAAGTGCCGTTTGGTTGGTCCCTAAAAGACCTAGACCGGAAATAGAACCCGCGAGAACTGTACAGCCCTATGGTACCATTTAGGCAACTTACAACGGCATTTTTATATTAACTTTATTCTTATTGCGAAGTTAAAAACTGCGAATGCGCATATTAATAATCACGTCGAACATTATTCTGCTTACATTTGGAATTTCCATATGGAGTTTCTATGTTCCAGGCGGTTTTAAATACAATTCAAGTAACGTAATTGCAGAAAACACAAAAATGCCACTATTGCACTATTGCACTATTGCATCATCTATGTACATTACACGTGTGTTGTGTTGAATACGATCAACCATATTTTCTACCTGGCGACGGAAGCGGCTAAGAGAGAGCCATCTGGCCACAGTTCAAAGGGTGAGTGCCCAGCGCTTGCCAGTTCCATATCCTTTGAACTCGGCTTTTCATGAAAGTTTCATCACTGGAGTGTTCAGTGTGATATCCAAAGTGATATTCAGCGTTAGGCTGATAGGAAATGAACCGGTTACAAGAAATTCAACCCATCAATGCCCATATTTTACCGGTGGTGACGAGCCCGTAAATCCGAACGTGGGTGGAGAATCGAGCTATAACTGTCCGCACGGTGGAGCCACTGCCGCGGCGTCAGCTGATTGCACAGAGGAAGTGAACCGACCACGGATGACCCTCAATCTGGTCAATTACGTGGCAGATGAAATGGAAAGGTGATGAAACGTTTCCTCTGTGAAGTCAAGACGGATGACTGCAGCCAAGCCACTCCTGCGGACTTCTTGGTTATTATGTAACGTTCTTTCGTCTCGCTGGTCGCCCCAGGAGCACCCAGCATTGGGGTATTGGTATTATTATCAGCCGTTATCTCCATTTTTCTATGGCAGTTCGTTATTTCATGCTTATCATGCTTAACATATAATGGGTGCTGTGTGACCTACTTTCGTGATGACAACTATATGAAAATGTCGACGATGTGCAATGAACGAAACTCAGGTCAGGTCAAGGACGAATGTTTACCGCATGCTAACCTTAAGGTCTCGATATGAAAGTATGAGAGCGTCAAGGTCATGTAATTAAAGTCACGACATGAATGGCACGGAGGTCAAGGTTGGATGATGAATGGCACGGAGGTCAAGGTTGGATGATGAATGGCTCGAAGGTCAAGGCCGCGTGCTGACAGTACCCATGAGTCAAGGCTACGCTGATATATATTTACCATCTGACAATAGACGCATTCGGTGCGATCTTCAAACCCATATCTGCTAATCGGGATTGTCTCAAATCTTTTATAACATCGTAATATCCTCCATTGGCCACTTCTAGGTTTTACTGACACCTTCTTCATTTATTGTATCGTATTTCTCATGTGATTTTACCTACTTTCAGGTTGTATAAGCAACAACAGTGCAGGTTATAAATAGCATTAATGTCTGTAGGCGCCGTTAAACCCAAATCTTTTTTTCTGTCTGTGCGTCATACCGGAAAAACCAGCAGGACTTTGGTCCAAAAACTTCAACATTCAGGGAAACCTTTCCCCCCATTCCATTTCCTCCCGCCAGTACAATCGGATGACGATATTTGGAGACGAAGTGTAACGCGAAAGTAAGGGTTAATATCACAGCAAAGTGGCGGGTGGAGGCAGGTCTTGAATGGCAATAGCTGGCTGGCTGGCTGGCTGGCTAAGGCCACAGTGGTCATGACCAGGTGTTTAATTGAGAGGAGCGTTCAGCGCCAGGGACTTGCCATTACGGGCGTCGGGACCTGGACACCCCCCCTCCCCTCCCGCTTCCTCCGCGCCCCCCACCCTCCGTTCCGCCCTCATCCCTACACCCCCATCCGGCACCACCCGCTCTAGTGTTTAGGTTAAAGATGAACATCGACATGAGGGACAGGTGCTGATGATGTGCAAAGCTATTAAAGTGAGAGATAAACATTGAAGAGTGCATTGTCGGGTTCAGGGGGCAGGCCCCCTTTTGTGTGGAAGAGCGTGGAGGTCTGTTTTTCTTTTAGATGGAACCAATCGTATCCCCCCTAACCTTTAAGGTGCGACAACCTAATCATCTTCGGTCTTTAGCTTATGAGGGAGCTCAGCCCCCCACCCGAGGTCTTTGTTTAGGGGATCTCAGTCCACATAAGACCCCGCTTAGTTTTTACGGAGCTTATTCCATCCAAACCACAGACTACTTTGTCACAATTCGGATCCCGCCGTTACAGTGGAGTGGACGTACTGAGCTACAGGGAGAAGACAAACTGGACAAGTATTAGACAGAGGTTGAGTTCCCCGTTGTACTGACGATCCTGAAATTATGGAGGGAGATGGGGAGTGTGGGTGGAATGCAGGTACAACTGTTGGGGATCCTGACTGTGGGGTGGGTAGGTTTCGGGAGGTAAGCCCCCGTGAAGGAGGGCATGGACCTGGCAGCAGAAGTTAGCTGTGGTCGTAACCATGATTTAGAGGCCCGTTATGACCATAGACAAGCAGCCGGCGCCACCATTGGGAGGCATCGTCCAGCCATTTGTGAAAAGAAAGCGTTCTGATGTTGACCCGCTCGGCCAAGCCCCTAATCGTGATAACGGCAAAGTTATTGATGGCAGATACATAATAGGACAGTGTCGCTGCATTGTGGCCAGAGTAAACGCCTATACAGGGCGAAGAGGCTACGTCTGACATGGTAAACGCCTTGCTATGGCGAACAGGCAAAGTCTGACCTAGTAAATGCATTCGTATAGTGAAAAGGCAAAGTCCGACCCAATCACCGCATTGGTATAGCAAAGTATGATATAGTAAACGCTTGGCAGAGCGAAGGAGCAGAGTTTGAGAGAAGAGTCAAAGATTAAAGTATGACCAAAGGAGTAACAGACCTTATAGAGCCTATATAGATAGTCTGACCAAAGCGTAAGTGCTTGTTAGAGTAGAGATGTAATGTCTGACCAAAGAGTAAAGGCCTTGGCAGAGCAGAGATGTAATGTCTGACCAAAGAGTAAAGGCCTAGACAGAGTCGAGATGCAACGTCCCCCACTCCCCTTGAAATGACCACGTGTCCTATTTAATAAAACTGACGGCGACGAGACGCGATATGGTATAAGCTGAAGGCGATAACGCGCCGCCCCGCCTTCCTATCTTATCTTATCTTATTGTGTCTTGTCGTGTTATGTTGTGGTGTATCGTGTTCTGGTGGGGTGTGTGTAGTGGTGTGTTGCGAAAGGCGGCGGGCGAGAAAGCGATTGTCAAGTTGATTGCACGGTGGGACGATTCTAAGGGGCCTTGTAACAAACGTGGCGAGATGGCAAGTGCCGCTACAAGGGATGACGTCACACGGGATGACCCAGTTCTAAGGGCTGTTGCATTCTTATTGAGTGGTCTATTTTAAGTGGTGGTTCATTTCTAAGTGCTGGTCTAGTTCGCGGGTAGCCCTAATTTCTAAGGGATTGTCTATTTGCAAAGGATGGTCCATTTCTAAGGGATGATGCATTTCTGAGGGATGGTCCATTTCTAACAGCTGGTCCATTTCTAGGGGATGGCGCATTTCTAAGGGATGGTGCATTTCTAAGGAATGGTGCATTTCTAAGGGATGGTCCAGTTCTTAGGGATGGTCCAGTTATAAGATGTTTATCCATCTACCGAAATGAATCAGTTATGTGGGTTTGTCCAGGACTTGATATAATTGGATCAATTATAATGGAGGCCTCAATTTCACTGAAATGCCACCCTGGAAACCGATCAATTATAAGGGATGAGAGAAATGAATCAACTCAAAGAACGATCCAGTGCATGCAAAAAAGACATAATAGAAATGGATCATTTCTAAGGGATGAGCCAGTTCCTCTGCAGATACTTGGCAGATTATGGTTAGATATAATTTAAACGTCAAAGGTGTGGGTCCCTTCTAAGGTATGACTCACCTCAGTGAACGCACCCGAGAGAGGTGGCTCAATTACCTGGAGTATATAATTGTGTGAAACGATAAAAAAAAATCGTTAAGCGACAGAGAAGGGTCTTATATGAGGGATGGTCCAGTTATTGTGGAAAGTCATGGCATAGATGAATCAGTACATGGATCAAATCTAGTTTTTTCTGAAGGGACTTATGGCAGATTATGGTCGGATAAAGGGTGGTCCAGTTTTAACTAAAGGGATATGACACAAATGGATCAGTTTTAATGGTTAATCCAGTTTCTATGAAGATATATGACGGAGAAAAAACCGTAATCCAGTTTTTCGGACGTAACGTGACAGATGTTGACAGGTTATAAAACATGGTCCTGTTATACTAATACAACGAGACAGAAGGGTCAGAATGAGACCAAGTTTCATTGAGCTCCAGTGAGAGACTCGACACGGAACACTCAGTCCCAGTCAGAGTTGCGAACAACGCAGCCAGCACCAAGCAGAGAAGGTAGTAGAGCTCTCTTGGCCTGTCTCGTCCAAGGCGGCCCATTCGTTCGCGTGACCTGTGATCATCCACGTGTCTTCTATCATCGCTTTCCCTCCCCGGGCAATCGGAGTGGCTCTTTGTTTCATCTCTGCTTTGAACTCTAGTGGCACGTCTTGTATTTTTTCTTGTAAGGGCCTTGGTAATAACATGTTGCCGTGCGTGACTGGCCAGGAGGTACGGAGGCAGGTATCTACACCGTTTCATTAGTAAGATCAGTGCTGATGGAGGTGATCATACTGACGCATCGCGGCATCGCGGTATCTATAGCCATGGATAGCTCGGTGTGATCGGCTCTCTCAGTGGTAGTGTTATACGGGTCGGTCGGTGGGAGGAGGGGGTGAGGGTGGCAGGTAGGGAGGGGGGTCGGTGAGGGAGAAGGGGGGCGTAGGTGTTGGAGGGGGGGGGGGGGTCGCCAGCCACCGCCGACCACTAATGACGCAATAGCTCTCGCGATCCCTCGCTTTTGGTACTACAGCCGCCCTTCCTACATGAATAATGCACTAATTTATTGTCTCCCAGTATGTCCATTAAAGACGCTTATGCCGCGCGAGAAGGGCGGAATCGGCTGCGGGGGAGGCGGGTGATTGGGGAGTGGTGTGTGGAGGGAGGGGTGGGGGGGGGGGTGCGGGGGGCGGCTGGGGGTTCCACGGACAGCGTCCCCGCTTCTACTTGGACAAACAGGAAGCGCATGTGGCCCCAAGCCATTAGGGATCATTGACGTAGGCGATCCTGGCCAATGGGAGACCAGCGTGTCTGGACGAGCCGGCAAAGATCACTGCGGAGATAACACTATGGGGGGTAAAGAACCACTTTTTGTTAGGTTAGATCTCCGGCATTTAATTAACGTGTGCCACACTATAGATAGGACTGAACACATGGCCGGCTACTATGTGAATACACCGTGATGACCAAGCCAACAGTAATGCTCAGAAAGAAAAGTAACGTCAAGATGGCCTGATAAGTTCACACTCAGCCAGTCAGTGCCATGTACTTCCATCAGTCATCACCGGCTTGTACCAAAATGACGAAAAATATAATAATAACAACGCATAACGTTCGACAACGTTGACAGCGCTAGAGATTTCCTGCGACGGCTGAGCCAATAGAAAGTCCCAGAACAAATAGCTCCGCTAAAGTAGGCCATCAATTATTGGCCAAGACCCAATGGCGTAAACTTCGCATTTGTTTTGTCCACTGCGGATCCATTAGAGTGCAGGGCAAACACAGGAACCGCTGGGACCCTCCGGCGGGTAGTTATACAATGGCCTTATGCATATTAGACGTCAGCGCTCTACGGAGAATCTCAATCATTGCCCCGATGGGTCGGCCAGTTGGTGTTATTCTCCTTACCAGTAATCTTCCGGTGGGGGCGGCAGTGATTTAGGATACGAGCATGTGTATTATTGAAACTGCCACGACCAAACGACAAACACGACCACGTGCTTTGTGAATACAACCACGTGCGTTGTGAATACGACCTCGTGCGTTGTGCATACGACAACGTGCATTGTAAATACTAGTTGTGAATACGACCACGTGCGTTGTTTGCACGACCACCTGCATTGTGAATACGACCACGTGCATTATGAATACGACCACGTGCGTAACGAATGCGCCAAGGGCCCAGCGAACATACGCATCCAGTCTTTCCACCCGCGTCCCCATCGGTCTTTGCTACACACATGTCCGTCTTCTTTGCCATGATCAGGTCGGTCCGTTTTAATGAGCATATCATATACCTTCACGGAAAGTCTTAGCAATAGGGCTGTACAGTCACTACGAGATATTATCGAGACCCTACTAGACAGGCATACTTATCCTCTACGTAAATGTACACAAACATCGATAATTTGCCTCAAAATACAACGCCTCCAACAGTCTCATCGAACGAACCACATGCATTATGGGGAGATAAATCTCTTATCTTTAACAATATTATGATTTTATAGTTAGCAATGCCTGGACCAAAGCAAACAAAAACTAGTTTCACACCCACTCGATTCTTCACGCACGAACAGCGCAGCCGGCCGGTTGCCAACAGTGAAACGTTGACTACAATGAATGCGCGTCACGCAGCTGCAGCAAGGCACCAGCGTGATGCGCACTCGTTCTAAGAGCACGTGCTGTTTGGTTGGTCCCTAAAAGACCTAGACCGGAAATAGAACCCGCGAGAACTGTACAGCCCTATGGTACCATTTAGGCAACTTACAACGGCATTTTTATATTAACTTTATTCATTTTTGCGAGGTTAAAAACAGCGAATGCGCATATTAATAATCACGTCGGACATTATTTTGCTTACATTTTGAATTTCCATACGGAGTTTCTATGTTCCAGGCGGTTTTAAATACAATTCAAGTAACGTAATTGCAGAAAACACAAAAATGCCACTATTGCACTATTGCATATTGCATCATCTATGTACATTAGACGTGTGTTGTGTTGATTACGATCAACCATATTTTCTACCTGGCGACGGAAGCGGCTAAGAGAGAGCCATCTGACCACAGTTCAAAGGGTGAGTGTCCAGCGCTTGCCAGTTCCATATCCTTTGAACTCGGCTTTTCATGAAAGTTTCATCATTGGAGTGTTCAGTGTGATATCCAAAGTGATATTCAGCGTTAGGCTGATAGGAAATGAACCGGTTACAAGAAATTCCGCCCATGAATGCCCCTTTTTTACCGCTGGGGACGAGCCCGTAAATCCGAACGTGGGTGGAGAATCGAGCTATAACTGTCCGCACGGTGGAGCCACTGCCGCGGCGTCAGCTGATTGCACAGAGGAAGTGAACCGACCACGGATGACCCTCAATCTGGTCAATTACGTGGGAGATAAAATGGAAAGATGATAAAACGTTTCCTCTGTGAAATCAAGACGGATGACTGCAGCCAAGCCACTCCTGCGGACTTCTTGGTTATTATGTAACGTTCTTTCGTCTCGCTGGTCGCCCCAGGAGCACCCAGCATTGGGGTATTGGTATTATTATCAGCCGTTATCTCCATTTTTCTATGGCAGTTCGTTATTTCATGCTTATCATGCTTAACATATAATGGGTGCTGTGTGACCTACTTTCGTGATGACAACTATATGAAAATGTCGACGATGTGCAATGAACGAAACTCAGGTCAGGTCAAGGACGAATGTTTACTGCATGCTAACCTTAAGGTCTCGATATGAAAGTATGAGAGCGTCAAGGTCATGTAATTAAAGTCACGACATGAAAGGCACGGAGGTCAAGGTTGGATGATGAATGGCACGGAGGTCAAGGTTGGATGATGCATGGCTCGAAGGTCAAGGCCGCGTGCTGACAGTACCCATGAGTCAAGGCTACGCTGATATATATTTACCATCTGACAATAGACGCATTCGATGCGATCTTCAAACCCATATCTGCTAATCGGGATTGTCTCAAATCTTTTATAACATCGTAATATCCTCCATTGGCCACTTCCAGGTTTTACTGACACCTTCTTCATTTATTGTATCGTATTTCTCATGTGATTTTACCTACTTTCAGGTTGTATAAGCAACAACAGTGCAGGTTATAAATAGCATTAATGTCTGTAGGCGCCGTTAAACCCAAATCTTGTTTTCTGTCTGTGCGTCATACCGGAAATTGCTCAGCAGGACTTTGGTCCAAAAACTTCAACATTCAGGGAAACCTTTCCCCCCATTCCATTTCCTCCCGCCAGTACAATCGGATAACGATATTTGGAGACGAAGTGTAACGCGAAAGTAAGGGTTGATATCACAGCAAAGTGGCGGGTGGAGGCAGGTCTTGAATGGCAATAGCTGGCTGGCTGGCTGGCTGGCTGGCTGGCTGGCTGGCTAAGGCCACAGTGGTCATGACCAGGTGTTTAATTGAGAGGAGCGTTCAGCGCCAGGGAATTGCCATTACGGGCGTCGGGACCTGGACACCCCCCTCCCCTCCCGCTCCCTCCGCGCCCCCCACCCTCCGTTCCGCCCTCATCCCTACACCCCCATCCGGCACCACCCGCTCTAGTGTTTAGGTTAAAGATGAACATCGACATGAGGGACAGGTGTTGATGATGTGTAAAGCTATTAAAGTGAGAGATAAACATTGAAGAGTGCATTGTCGGGGGCAGGGGGCAGGCCCCCTTTTGTGTGGAAGAGCGTGGAGGTCTGTTTTTCTTTTAGATGGAACTATTTTTATCCCCCCGCTAACCTTTAAGGTGCGACAACCTAATCATCTTCGGTCTTTAGATTATGAGGGAGCTCAGCCCCCCACCCGAGGTCTTTGTTTAGGGGATCTCAGTCCACACAAGACCCCGCTTGGCTTTTTACGGAGCTTATTCCATCCAAACCACAGACTACTTTGTCACAATTCGGATCCCGCCGTTACAGTGGAGTGGACGTACTGAGCTACAGGGAGAAGACAAACTGGACAAGTATTAGACAGAGGTTGAGTTCCCCGTTGTACTGACGATCCTGAAATTATGGAGGGAGATGGGGAGTGTGGGTGGAATGCAGGTACAACTGTTGGGGATCCTGACTGTGGGGTGGGTAGGTTTCGGGAGGTAAGCCCCCATGAAGGAGGGCATGGACCTGGCAGCAGAAGTTAGCTGTGGTCGTAACCATGATTTAGAGGCCCGTTATGACCATAGACAAGCAGCCGGCGTCACCATTGGGAGGCATCGTCCAGCCATTTGTGAAAAGAAAGCGTTCTGATGTTGACCCGCTCGGCCAAGCCCCTAATCGTGATAACGGCAAAGTTATTGATGGCAGATACATAATAGGACAGTGTCGCTGCATTGTGGCCAGAGTAAACGCCTATACAGGGCGAAGAGGCTACGTCTGACATGGTAAACGCCTTGCTATGGCGAACAGGCAAAGTCTGACCTAGTAAATGCATTCGTATAGTGAAAAGGCAAAGTCTGACCCAATCACCGCATTGGTATAGCGAAGTATGACATAGTAAACGCTTGGCAGAGCGAAGGGGCAGAGTTTGAGAGAAGAGGCAAAGATTAAAGTATGACCAAAGGAGTAACGGCCCTTATAGAGCGTATATAGATAGTCTGACCAAAGCCTAAGTGCTTGTTAGAGTAGAGATGTAATGTTTGACCAAAGAGTAAAGGCCTTGGCAGAGCAGAGATGTAATGTCTGACCAAAGAGTAAAGACCTTGACAGAGTAGAGATGTAATGTCTGACCAAAGAGTAAAGGCCTAGACAGAGTCGAGATGCAACTTCCCCCACTCCGCTTGAAATGACCACGTGTCCTATTTAATAAAAACTGACGGCGACGAGACGCGATATAGTATAAGCTGAACGAGATAACGCGCCGCCCCGCCTTCCTATCTTATCTTATCTTATCGTGGCTTGTCGTGTTGTGTTGTGGTGTATCGTGTTCTGGTGGGGTGTGTGGAGTGGTGTGTTGCGAAAGGCGGCGGGCGAGAAAGCGATTGCCAAGTTGATTGCACGGTGGGACGATTCTAAGGGGCCTTGTCGAAATAAACGAGGTGAGATGGCAAGTTCCGCCACAAGGGATGACGTCACACGGGATGACCCAGTTCTAAAGCCCGGTCCATTCTTATTGGGTGGTCTACTTTAAGTGGTGGTTAATTTCTAAGTGCTGGTCCAGTTCGCGGGTAGCGCTAATTTCTAAGGGATGGTCCATTTGTAAAGGATGGTCCATTTCTAAGGGATGATGCATTTCTGCGGGATGGTTCATTTCTAACAGCTGGTCCATTTCTAGGGGATGGTCCATTTCTAAGGGATGGCGCATTTCTAAGGGATGGTGCATTTCTAAGGGATGGTCCAGTTCTTAGGGATGGTCCAGTTATAAGATGTTTATCCATCTACCGAAATGAATCAGTTATGTGGGTTTGTCCAGGACTTGATATAAATGGATCAATTATAATGGAGGCCTCAATTTGACTGAAATGCCACCCTGGAAACCGATCAATTATAAGGGATGAGAGAAATGGATCAATTCAAAGTATGATCCAGTTTATGCAAAAAATATCATAGAAAAAAAATAATAGAAATGGATCATTTCTAAGGGATGAGCCAGTTCCTCTGCAGAGACTTGACAGATTATGGTTAGATATAATTTAAACATCAAAGGTGTGGGTCCGTTCTAAGGTATGACTCACCTCAGTGAACGCACCCGAGAGAGGTGGCTCAATTACCTGGAGTATATAATTGTGTGTATATAAGAAGGGTCTTATATGAGGGATGGTCCAGTTAATGTGGAAAGACATGGCATAGATGAATCAGTAGATGGATCAAATCTAGTTTTTTCTGACGGGACTTTATGGCAGATTATGGTCGGATAAAGGGTGATCACCTTTTAACTAAAGGGATATGACACCAATGGATCAGTTTTAATGGTTAATCCAGTTTCTATGAAGATATATGACGGGGACGGGTAAGAACAAAACCATAATCCTGTTTTTCAGACGTGACGTGACAGATGCAACTAATGCAACGAGACAGAAGGGTCAGAATGAGGCCAAGTTTCATTGAGCTCCAGTGAGAGACTCGACACGGACCACTCAGTTCCGGTCATAGGTGTGAACAACGCAGCCAGCACCAATCAGAGAGAGTAGCGGATCTCTCTTGGCCTGTCTCGTCCAGGGCGGCCCAGTCGTTCGCGTGACCTGTGATCATCCACGTGTCATCTATCATCGCTTTCTCTCCCCGTCCAATCGGAGTGGCTCTTTGTTTCATCTCTGCTTTGAACTCTAGTGGCAGGTCTTGTATTTTTTCTTGTAAGGGCCTTGGTAATAACATGTTGCCGTGCGTGACTGACCAGGAGGTACGGAGGCAGGTATCTACACCGTTTCATTAGTAAGATCAGTGCTGATGGAGGTGATCATACTGACGCATCGCGGCATCGCGGTATCTATAGCCATGGATAGCTCGGTGTGATCGGCTCTCTCAGTGGTAGTGTCATACGGGTCGGTCGGTGGGAGGTGGGGGTGAGGGTGGCAGGTAGGGAGGGGGTTCGGTAAGGGAGAAGGGGGAGGGAAGTGTTGGAGGGGCGGGGGGAGGGGGGGGGGTCGCCAGCCACCGCCGACCACTAATGACGCAATAGCTCTCGCGATCCCTCGCTTTTGGCACTACAGCCGCCCTTCCTACACGAATATGCACTAATTTATTGTCTCCCAGTCTGTCCATTAAAGACGCTTGTGCCGCGCGAGAAGGGCGGAATCGGCTGCGGGGGAGGCGGGTGATTGGGGAGTGGTGTGTGGAGGGAGGGGTGGGGGGGCGGGGGCGGCTGGGGGTTCCACGGACAGCGTCCCCGCTTCTACTTGGACAAACAGGAAGCGCATGTGGCCCCAAGCCATTAGGGATCATTGACGTAGGCGATCCTGGCCAATGGGAAACCAGCGTGTCTGGACGAGCCGGCAAAGATCACTGCGGAGATAACACTATGGGGGGTAAAGAACCACTTTTTGTTAGGTTAGATCTCCGGCATTTAATGAACGTGTGCCATTCTATAGATAGGACTGAACACATGGCCGGCTACTATGTGAATACACCGTGATGGCCAAGCCAACAGTAATACTCAGAAAGAAAAGTAACGTCAAGATGGCCTGATAAGTTCACACTCAGCCAGTCGGTGCCATGTACTTCCATCAATCAGCACCGGCTTGTACCAAAATGACGAAAAATATACGTTCGACAACGTTGACAGCGCTAGAGATTTCCTGCGACGGCTGAGCCAATAGAAAGTCCCAGAACAAATAGCTCCGCTAAAGTAGGCCATCAATTATTGGCCAAGACCCAATGGCGTAAACTTCGCATTTGTTTTGTCCACTGCGGATCCATTAGAGTGCAGGGCAAACACAGGAACCGCTGGGACCCTCCGGCGGGTAGTTATACAATGGCCTTATGCATATTAGACGTCAGCGCTCTACGGAGAATCTCAATCATTGCCCCGATGGGTCGGCCAGTTGGTGTTATTCTCCTTACCAGTAACCTTCCGGTGGGGGTGGCAGTGATTTAGGACACGAGCATGTGTATTATTGAAACTGCCACGACCAAACGACAAACACGACCACGTGCTTTGTGAATACAACCACGTGCGTTGTGAATACGACCACGTGCGTTGTGCATACGACAACGTGCATTGTAAATACTAGTTGTGAATACGACCACGTGCGTTGTTTGCACGACCACCTGCATTGTGAATACGACCACGTGCATTATGAATACGACCACGTGCGTAACGAATGCGCCAAGGGCCCAGCGAACATACGCATCCAGTCTTTCCACCCGCGTCCCCATCGGTCTTTGCTACACACATGTCCGTCTTCTTTGCCATGATCAGGTCGGTCCGTTTTAATGAGCATATCATATACCTTCACGGAAAGTCTTAGCAATAGGGCTGTACAGTCACTACGGGATATTATCGAGACCCTACTAGACAGGCATACTTATCCTCTACGTAAATGTACACAAACATCGATAATTTGCCTCAAAATACAACGCCTCCAACAGTCTCATCGAACGAACCACATGCATTATGGGGAGATAAATCTCTTATCTTTAACAATATTATGATTTTATAGTTAGCAATGCCTGGACCAAAGCAAACAAAAACTAGTTTCACACCCACTCGATTCTTCACGCACGAACAGCGCAGCCGGCCGGTTGCCAACAGTGAAACGTTGACTACAATGAATGCGCGTCACGCAGCTGCAGCAAGGCACCAGCGTGATGCGCACTCGTTCTAAGAGCACGTGCTGTTTGGTTGGTCCCTAAAAGACCTAGACCGGAAATAGAACCCGCGAGAACTGTACAGCCCTATGGTACCATTTAGGCAACTTACAACGGCATTTTTATATTAACTTTATTCATTTTTGCGAGGTTAAAAACAGCGAATGCGCATATTAATAATCACGTCGGACATTATTTTGCTTACATTTTGAATTTCCATACGGAGTTTCTATGTTCCAGGCGGTTTTAAATACAATTCAAGTAACGTAATTGCAGAAAACACAAAAATGCCACTATTGCATTATTGCACTATTGCATCATCTATGTACATTAGACGTGTGTTGTGTTGATTACGATCAACCATATTTTCTACCTGGCGACGGAAGCGGCTAAGAGAGAGCCATCTGGCCACAGTTCAAAGGGTGAGTGTCCAGCGCTTGCCAGTTCCATATCCTTTGAACTCGGCTTTTCATGAAAGTTTCATCATTGGAGTGTTCAGAGTGATATCCAAAGTGATATTCAGCGTTAGGCTGAGAGGAAATGAACCGGTTACCAGAAATTCCGCCCATGAATGCCCCTTTTTTACCGCTGGGGACGAGCCCGTAAATCCGAACGTGGGTGGAGAATCGAGCTATAACTGTCCGCACGGTGGAGCCACTGCCGCGGCGTCAGCTGATTGCACAGAGGAAGTGAAGCGACCACGGATGACCCTCAATCTGGTCAATTACGTGGGAGATAAAAATGGAAAGATGATAAAACGTTTCCTCTGTGAAGTCAAGACGGATAACTGCAGCCAAGCCACTCCTGCGGACTTCTTGGTTATTATGTAACGTTCTTTCGTCTCGCTGGTCGCCCCAGGAGCACCCAGCATTGGGGTATTGGTATTATTATCAGCCGTTATCTCCATTTTTCTATGGCAGTTCGTTATTTCATGCTTATCATGCTTAACATATAATGGGTGCTGTGTGACCTACTTTCGTGATGACAACTATATGAAAATGTCGACGATGTGCAATGAACGAAACTCAGGTCAGGTCAAGGACGAATGTTTACCGCATGCTAACCTTAAGGTCTCGATATGAAAGTATGAGAGCGTCAAGGTCATGTAATTAAAGTCACGACATGAATGGCACGGAGGTCAAGGTTGGATGATGAATGGCACGGAGGTCAAGGTTGGATGATGAATGGCTCGAAGGTCAAGGCCGCGTGCTGACAGTACCCATGAGTCAAGGCTACGCTGATATATATTTACCATCTGACAATAGACGCATTCGGTGCGATCTTCAAACCCATATCTGCTAATCGGGATTGTCTCAAATCTTTTATAACATCGTAATATCCTCCATTGGCCACTTCCAGGTTTTACTGACACCTTCTTCATTTATTGTATCGTATTTCTCATGTGATTTTACCTACTTTCAGGTTGTATAAGCAACAACAGTGCAGGTTATAAATAGCATTAATGTCTGTAGGCGCCGTTAAACCCAAATCTTTTTTTCTGTCTGTGCGTCATACCGGAAATTGCTCAGCAGGACTTTGGTCCAAAAACTTCAACATTCAGGGAAACCTTTCCCCCCATTCCATTTCCTCCCGCCAGTATAATCGGATGACGATATTTGGTAAACGAAGTGTAACGCGAAAGTAAGGGTTAATATCACAGCAAAGTGGCGGGTGGAGGCAGGTCTTGAATGGCAATAGCTGGCTGGCTGGCTGGCTGGCTGGCTGGCTAAGGCCACAGTGGTCATGACCAGGTGTTTAATTGAGAGGAGCGTTCAGCGCCAGGGAATTGCCATTACGGGCGTCGGGACCTGGACACCCCCCTCCCCTCCCGCTCCCTCCGCGCCCCCCACCCTCCGTTCCGCCCTCGTCCCTACACCCCCATCCGGCACCACCCGCTCTAGTGTTTAGGTTAAAGATGAACATCGACATGAGGGACAGGTGCTGATGATGTTCAAAGCTATTAAAGTGAGAGATAAACATTGAAGAGTGCATTGTCGGGGGCAGGGGGCAGGCCCCCTTTTGTGTGGAAGAGCGTGGAGGTCTGTTTTTCTTTTAGATGGAACTATTTTTATCCCCCCCCCCTAACCTTTAAGGTGCGACAACCTAATCATCTTCGGTCTTTAGCTTATGAGGGAGCTCAGCCCCCCACCCGAGGTCTTTGTTTAGGGGATCTCAGTCCACATAAGACCCCGCTTAGTTTTTACGGAGCTTATTCCATCCAAACCACAGACTACTTTGTCACAATTCGGATCCCGCCGTTACAGTGGAGTGGACGTACTGAGCTACAGGGAGAAGACAAACTGGACAAGTATTAAACAGAGGTTGAGTTCCCCGTTGTACTGACGATCCTGAAATTATGGAGGGAGATGGGGAGTGTGGGTGGAATGCAGGTACAACTGTTGGGGATCCTGACTATGGGGTGGGTAGGTTTCGGGAGGTAAGCCCCCGTGAAGGAGGGCATGGACCTGGCAGCAGAAGTTAGCTGTGGTCGTAACCATGATTTAGAGGCCCGTTATGACCATAGACAAGCAACCGGCGTCACCATTGGGAGGCATCGTCCAGCCATTTGTGAAAAGAAAGCGTTCTGATGTTGACCCGCTCGGCCAAGCCCCTAATCGTGATAACGGCAAAGTTATTGATGGCAGATACATAATAGGACAGTGTCGCTGCATTGTGGCCAGAGTAAACGCCTATACAGGGCGAAGAGGCTACGTCTGACATGGTAAACGCCTTGCTATGGCGAACAGGCAAAGTCTGACCTAGTAAATGCATTCGTATAGTGAAAAGGCAAAGTCTGACCCAATCACCGCATTGGTATAGCGAAGTATGACATAGTAAACGCTTGGCAGAGCGAAGGGGCAGAGTTTGAGAGAAGAGGCAAAGATTAAAGTATGACCAAAGGAGTAACGGCCCTTATAGAGCGTATATAGATAGTCTGACCAAAGCCTAAGTGCTTGTTAGAGTAGAGATGTAATGTTTGACCAAAGAGTAAAGGCCTTGGCAGAGCAGAGATGTAATGTCTGACCAAAGAGTAAAGACCTTGACAGAGTAGAGATGTAATGTCTGACCAAAGAGTAAAGGCCTAGACAGAGTCGAGATGCAACTTCCCCCACTCCGCTTGAAATGACTACGTGTCCTATTTAATAAAAACTGACGGCGACGAGACGCGATATGGTATAAGCTGAAGGCGATAACGCGCCGCCCCGCCTTCCTATCTTATCTTATCTTATCGTGGCTTGTCGTGTTATGTCGTGGTGTATCATGTTGTGGTGGGGTGTGTGGAGTGGTGTGTTGCGAAAGGCGGCGGGCGAGAAAGCGATTGCCAAGTTGATTGCACGGTGGGACGATTCTAAGGGGCCTTGTCGAAATAAACGAGGTGAGATGGCAAGTTCCGCCACAAGGGATGACGTCACACGGGATGACCCAGTTCTAAAGCCCGGTCCATTCTTATTGGGTGGTCTACTTTAAGTGGTGGTTAATTTCTAAGTGCTGGTCCAGTTCGCGGGTAGCGCTAATTTCTAAGGGATGGTCCATTTGTAAATGCTGGTCCATTTCTAAGGGATGATGCATTTCTGCGGGATGGTTCATTTCTAACAGCTGGTCCATTTCTAGGGGATGGTCCATTTCTAAGGGATGGCGCATTTCTAAGGGATGGTGCATTTCTAAGGGATGGTCCAGTTCTTAGGGATGGTCCAGTTATAAGATGTTTATCCATCTAACGAAATGAATCAGTTATGTGGGTTTGTCCAGGACTTGATATAAATGGATCAATTATAATGGAGGCCTCAATTTGACTGAAATGCCACCCTGGAAACCGATCAATTATAAGGGATGAGAGAAATGGATCAATTCAAAGTATGATCCAGTTTATGCAAAAAATATCATAGAAAAAAAATAATAGAAATGGATCATTTCTAAGGGATGAGCCAGTTCCTCTGCAGAGACTTGACAGATTATGGTTAGATATAATTTAAACATCAAAGGTGTGGGTCCGTTCTAAGGTATGACTCACCTCAGTGAACGCACCCGAGAGAGGTGGCTCAATTACCTGGAGTATATAATCGTGTGTATAAAAGAAGGGTCTTATATGAGGGATGGTCCAGTTAATGTGGAAAGACATGGCATAGATGAATCAGTAGATGGATCAAATCTAGTTTTTTCTGACGGGACTTTATGGCAGATTATGGTCGGATAAAGGGTGATCACCTTTTAACTAAAGGGATATGACACCAATGGATCAGTTTTAATGGTTAATCCAGTTTCTATGAAGATATATGACGGGGACGGGTAAGAACAAAACCATAATCCAGTTTTTCAGACGTGACGTGACAGATGCAACTAATGCAACGAGACAGAAGGGTCAGAATGAGGCCAAGTTTCATTGAGCTCCAGTGACTCGACACGGACCACTCAGTTCCGGTCATAGGTGTGAACAACGCAGCCAGCACCAATCAGAGAGAGTAGCGGATCTCTCTTGGCCTGTCTCGTCCAGGGCGGCCCAGTCGTTCGCGTGACCTGTGATCATCCACGTGTCATCTATCATCGCTTTCTCTCCCCGTCCAATCGGAGTGGCTCTTTGTTTCATCTCTGCTTTGAACTCAAGTGGCAGGTCTTGCATTTTTTCTTGTAAGGGCCTTGGTAATAACATGTTGCCGTGCGTGACTGGCCAGGAGGTACGGAGGCAGGTATCTACACCGTTTCATTAGTAAGATCAGTGCTGATGGAGGTGATCATACGGACGCATCGCGGCATCGCGGTATCTATAGCCATGGATAGCTCGGTGTGATCGGCTCTTTCAGTGGTAGTGTCATACGGGTCGGTCGGTGGGAGGTGGGGGTGAGGGTGGCAGGTAGGGAGGGGGTTCGGTAAGGGAGAAGGGGGAGGGAGGTGTTGGAGGGGCGGGGAGGGGGGAGGGGGGGGGGGGTCGCCAGCCACCGCCGACCACTAATGACGCAATAGCTCTCGCGATCCCTCGCTTTTGGCACTACAGCCGCCCTTCCTACACGAATAATGCACTAATTTATTGTCTCCCAGTCTGTCCATTAAAGACGCTTGTGCCGCGCGAGAAGGGCGGAATCGGCTGCGGGGGAGGCGGGTGATTGGGGAGTGGTGTGTGGAGGGAGGGGTGGGGGGGGCGGGTGGGGGGGGGGGGCGGCTGGGGGTTCCACGGACAGCGTCCCCGCTTCTATTTGGACAAACAGGAAGCGCATGTGGCCCCAAGCCATTAGGGATCATTGACGTAGGCGATCCTGGCCAATGGGGGACCAGCGTGTCTGGACGATCCGGCAAAGATCATTGCGGAAATAACACTATGGAGGGTAAAGAACCCCTTTTTGTGCGGTTAGATCTCCTGCATTTAATTAACGTGTGCCACACTATAGAGAGGACTGAGATCACGTCACGATGGCCTGATAAGTTCACACTCGGCCAGTCGGTGCCATGTACTTCCATCAATTATCACCGGCTTGTACCAAAATGGCGAAAAATCTAATAATAACAACGCATAACGTTCGAAAACCTTGACAGCGCCAGAGATTTCCTGCGACGGCTGAGCCAATAGAAAGTCCCAGAACAAATAGCTCCGCTAAAATAGGCCATCAATTATTGGCCAAGACCCAAAGGCGTAAACTTCGCGTTTCTTTTGTTCACTGCGGATCCATTAGAGTGCAGGGCAAACACAGGAACCGCTGGGACCCTCCGGCGGGTAGTTATACAATGGCCTAATGCATATTAGACGTCAGCGCTCTGAGGAGAATCTCAATCATTGCCCCGATGGGTCGGCCAGTTGGTGTTATTCTCCTTACCAGTAACCTTCCGGTGGGGGCGGCAGTGATTTAGGATACGGGCATGTGTATTATTCAAACTACCACGATCAAACGACAAACACGACCACGTGCTTTGTGAATACGCCCACGTGCGCTATGAATACAACCACGTGCGTTGTGAATACGACCACGTGCATTGTGAATACGACCACGTGCATTATGAATACGACCGCGTGCGTAACGAATGCGCCAAGGGGCCAATGAACATACGCATCCAGTATTTCCACCTTCGTCCCCATCCGTCTTTGCTACGCACATGTCCGTCTTCGCCCGGCCAACATTTCAATGTGTATGCTATAGGGATATAAAGCCTCCTTCACCTTGACTTCCGGTTTACTCATTTTGGGGACAAACAAACGAAGCACGTGTTCGGAACGAGTTTAGAGTCTCTGCGCACACTGGTATCCTGACTATCTGTGACGTAGGCGTGACGTGTATGTTACGCAAAAAGAGAGACTGGGAACCAGACTACCTGCGCAAAAGTCAGGCGCCGTGGGGTGGATTCATTGCGAAAGGACTAGCGATATGATTAAGAATATTTAAGAAATATCGCTTTACAAAACGGATAGACGACATATTTTTTATTCGGTTGCGCCATCAACGAATATTTGTTACGACGGGCCAATACGACTGAAAAACTAACATTTGTTTGCATTCCTACGAAAACGAGGCATTATGACGTCACACGGATTCTCCCCGGTGACAACGTTGGCGCAACGCTTCAAACAGAAAACTTACAAAAATGAAGAAACTTGGTCTTTTCGTGACAAAAAAGTGATACGAAAGCATCCAACTGGTCTTATTTTATCTTTATCATGTGGTTTAATGACGCATCCGTGTGCTGTTACTCCATGCACTGCACATTTTGACAGCGGAATGGTTAAGTCGATCACTTCCTCTCGCCATTTTTGTTACCGCTGAGGCACGCGAAACTCTGTGACGTCATTCCCTGTTTGAAGAACTTGCGAAAGCCCGGGTGCAGGGCTAAATTTAGAACGTTATTTTTAGCTTTCGAGTGTTTTGAAGACGGATTTTTCCTTGTATATTCCCAAAGTTGTGCGCTTCATCGCCCCCGAATATTTTAACGTAAATCTCCGATAGCCATGTTTAGTGAAATGGTACTCCTAGTCTTTAGAATAAACCTGGAAAGAAATTGACTTATAGCTGCCTATGCTTCAACATGGAGCACGTGTGTTTGTTTGTGCCCAAAAGTGAAGTCTCGGGGCCCGATCGCGAGAACTGTATACCGGTAGCCCTATTGTTCAACTTCTGGCCATTACTGTATGCACATATGATCAGGTCGGTCCGTGTTAATGAGCATATCATATACCTTCACGGAAAGTCTTAGCAATAGGGCTGTACAGTCACTACGGGATATTATCGAGACCCTACGAGACAGGCATACTTATGGTCTACGTCAATGCCTAGCATCAACGGCCTGTACGTGCTGCCTACCTTCGGTTGTTTGCCTTCACTCGCTTCACACGCAAGATCGGCTAAAGCTGTCCTTGGATGCACAACTAACCACTGGCGTTTTGTGCATATCAGAATCACAACCATCCGAGTAGATTGATATGAGCGGTTAAACAGTTGATAAACCAGAATGCGGTTGTTTCATAAGTGAGAGTGTCAGTGTCAGGCGATCTGATGGGCTGCGTGGGGTTTTCCATGTCATATGACGTAATAATAACCATGACTCGCATGTCTGCGCGGTATCTATGGTTAGGTAATAAACGCTTTGACCAGGCGAAGACCATGGTGCTCAGTTTGTCGCAGAAATGTACACAAACATCGATAATTTGCCTCAAAATACAACGCCTCCAACAGTCTCATCGAACGGACCACATGCATTATGGGGAGATGAATCTCTTATCTTTAACAACATTATGATTTTATAGTTAGCAATGCCTGGACCAAAGCAAACAAGAAATAGTTTCACACCCACTCGATTCTTCACGCACAAACAGCGCAGCCGGCCGGTTCCCAACAGCGAAACGTTGATTACAATGAGAGCCATCTGGCCACAGTTCAAAGGGTGAGTGCCCAGCGCTTGCCAGATCCATATACTTTGAACTCGGCTTTTCATGAAACTTTCATCAGTGGAGTGTTCAGAGTGATATCCAAAGTGATACCCAGCGTTAGGCTGATAGAAAATGAACCGGTTACAAGAAATTCCGCCCATAAATGCCCCTTTTTTACCGCTGATGACGAGCATGTAAATCCGAACGTGGGTGGAGAATCGAGCTATAACTGTCCGCACGGTGGAGCCACTGCCGCGGCGTCAGCTGATTGCACAGAGGAAGTGAACCGACCACGGATGACCCTCAATCTGGTCAATTACGTGGCAGATGAAATGGAAGAAAAATAAAACGTTTCCTCTGTGAAGTCAAGACGGATGACTGCAGCCAAGCCACTCCTGTGGACTCCTTGGTTATTATGTAACGTACTTTCGTCTCGCTAGTCGCCCCAGCAGCACCCAGCATTGAGGTATTGGTATTATTACCAAAGTTATCATCTCCATTTCGTTAGCGGTTAGTGGCAGTTCGTTATTTCATGCTTATCACATAATGGGTGCTGTGTGACCTACTTTCGTGATGACAACTATAAGAAAATGTCGACGATGTGCAATGAACGAAAATCAGGTCAGGTCAAGGACGAATGTTTACAGCATGCTAACCTTAAGGTCGCGATCTAAAAATATGAGAACGTCAAGGTCATGTAATTAAAGACACGACATGAAAGGCACGGAGGTCAAGGTTGGATGATGAATGGCACGGAGGTCAAGGTTGGATGATGAATGGCTCGAAGGTGAAGGCCGCTTGCTGACAGTATCCATGGGTCAAGGCAATGCCGATTGATATTTATCTGACAATAGACGCATTCGGTGCGATCTTCAATTCCATATCTGCTAATCCTGATTATCTCAAATCTTCCATAATATCAGAATATCTTCATCTCCAATGGCTACTTCCAGGTTTACTGAATCCTTCTTCATTTATTGTATCGTATTTTTCACGTAATTTTACCTACTTTCATGTTGTATAAGCAACAACAGTGCAGGTTATAAATAGCTTTAGTGTTTGTAAGCGCCGTTAAACCCAAATCCCTTTTTCTGTTTGTGCGTCATACCGGATATAGCTAAGCCGGACTTCGGTCCAAAAAGTTAAACACTATCCCGACAGTACAACAATGGGATGACGATATTTGGAGACGAAGTATAGCGCGAAAGTAAAGGTTAATATCACAGCTAGGTGGCGGGTGGAGGCAGGTCTTCAATGGCAATAGCTGGCTGGCTGGCTGGCTGGCTGGCTGGCTGGTTGGCTAAGGCCACAGTGGCCATGACCAGGTGTTTAATTCAGAGGAGCATTCAGCGCCAGGGACTTCCCATTACCCGCATCCGGACCCTGCCCTCCCCCCTCTCCCCCCCCCCCCCCGCCCCCGCCCTCATCCCGCCACCCCCATCCGGCACCACCCGCTCTATGGACGCATAGCGGGCAGCCAGCGTGTGGGATGGCAGGATGTAACCTTTAGCTGCGGGGCCACAATCGCCTAATGAAGCCATCCGGCGATGGCTTCTACGTGATGGAACCGTTTTGCTGGCCGCGTGTAAGGCGTTTGCGCAGTCACCTCCAACGACAGCTGAAAAACCTGTGTCATTGCCAAAGCAACAAAATGAAAAAAAAAAAAAAGCATGAGAAGAGGGAAGTGCCTTTGCAAAATTATCCCTCAGAAACCGTTGGTAATGTCCGCTACGCTGTATGGTGTCTCAACATGAACTTCTGAATCGGAATGTTGTTATTAGTTACATCAATAGTGTACAGGTGGTAGGTGATGAGGCGTCCTGATGATACTCCTAAATAATAATACTGCAACATATTTTAGGAGACTTGCCGTTGACAGCCCTATAAGTCCTCATTTAGCCATATAGCATGCATAGGTGTGCATAATAATAATGTGTGTAGGGTGACAAATAAAAGGTGATATATCTGTGAGTAATACCATTAAAACCTAAAGACCACATGCAGACGGAATTACATAAAAAGGTAACAATTACATACAGATGTGTCAGTAATAATATTTTAATGTAACAACAATCAGATGTGTAAAGATTAACATACAGTTGTGAGTATTAAAATTTGGATGTGTGATTAATACTGTTTACAGGTGTCAAACATGAAGATAACACACATATATGTCGGTAATACCAAACAACCATGTTAATAACCTACAGATGTGTCGGTAATAAATAGCAAACATTTTAATAAAAAAAACATTTGTGTCGGTGGTAAGTAGCAAATATTTCGGAAATATACATTACTCTATAATAAGAAGCAAACATGACAATAAAACATACATGTGTCGCTAATAAGAAGCAAACATGATAACAATATACATATGTGTTGGTAATAAGAAGTAAACATGAAAATAACATAACTGTGTCGCTAATAAGAAGCAAACATGATAATAATATACAGATGTGTTGGTAATAATCATAATACAGAATATCGGCAACGAAAATTGAATGATTTGAAGAGTGGCCGCAGTGGGTTTGAAACCTGTTTAAGACTCCGCTGCGTCAAATTCACTGTGGCTACTCATCTGTTTACGAATGAAGCAAAGGGATGAAGCAGTGGGGAGAGGAGTGTTTAGTTTGAAGATGAACATCAACATGAGGGGCAGGTGGTGAGGAGGTGTAAAGCTGTTAAAGTGAGAGATAAAAATTGGAGAGTGCATTGTCGGGTTGAGCGGGCAGGCCCCCTTTTGTGTGGACGAGTGTGGAGGTCTGTTTTTCTTTTAGATGGAACTATTTTTACCCCCCCCCCCTAACCTTTAAGGTACGACCACTTAATCATCTCCGGTCTTATCAGGGAGCTAAGCCCCCAACTCAAGGTCTTTGTTTAGGTGATCTCAGTCCATCTAAAGGCCCCCCTTACCTTTTTACGGGAGCTTATTCCATCCAAACCGCACACTGCCTTTTTTACAATTCGGATCCCGCCGTTACAGTGGAGTGGACGTACTGAGCTACAGGGAGAAGACAAACTGGACAAGCTGCGTGCCTCTTGTGCCTTGTCAATCAAAATCTCATTTGAGGTGGATTTTGCAGACTTTATATAGATGGAGAGTAGATATTAGACGGAGAGTGAAGGACGGATGATAATAATATCTGCATGGAATGCTTGGTGTTAATCTAGTTTGACAATAAATATTGTACTCAGGGACGGATCCAGGGGAGGGGGGGGGGCGAAATATATAGCATTTAACATATGGAAACCGAAACCGGCCCGACTATATCCGACCCTGAAACCGGCCCCCCCAATCCAGGTTTTCTGGAGCCGCCCCTGGTACTTGTTTGTTGTTACTGAACCGACGATGCTCTTTGAATGAAAGATGAGGATACAAATATTAAATACCGATTGGGTTCCCCGTTAGGATGATGATCCTGACATGGAGGAGGGAGATAGACATGGGGAGTGTGGGTGGAATGGAGGTACAACTGTTGGGGATCCTGACTGTGGGGTGGGTAGGTTTCGGGAGGTAAGCCCCCGTGAAGGAGGGCATGGACCTGGCAGCAGAAGTTAGCTGTGGTCGTAACCATGATTTAGAGGCCCGTTAGGACTATAGACAAGCTGCCGGCGTCACCATTGGGAGGCATCGCCCAGCCATTTGTGAAAAGAAAACGGGCTGATGTTGACCCGCTCGGTCAAGCCCCTCATCGTGATAACGGCAAAGTTATTGATGGCAGATACATAATAGGAGAGTGTCGCTGCATTGTGGCCAGAGTAAACGCCTATACAGGGCGAAGAGGCTCCGTCTGACATGGTAAACGCCTGGGTATAGCGATGAGGCACAGTCAGACCAAGTAAACGCCTAGGTACAGCAAACAGACAAAGTCTGACAAAGGGAGAGGATGCATAGATAGAGGGGGAGGATACAGAGATAACGGGAGAGGATGCAGAGATAGAGGAAGAGGATGCAGAGATAAAGGAGACGATGCAGAGATAGGGGAGAGGATGCATAGATAGAGGAAGAGGATGTATAGATAACGGGAGAGGATGCATAGATAACGGGAGAGGAAGCAGAGATAAGGGAGAGGATGTATAGATAACGGGAGAGGATGTATAGATAACGGGAGAGGATGCATAGATAACGGGAGAGGAAGCAGAGATAAGGGAGAGGATGCATAGATAGAGGAAGAGGATGTATAGATAACGGGAGAGGATGCATAGATAACGGGAGAGAAAGCAGAGATAAGGGAGAGGATGCATAGATAAAGGAAGAGGATGCAGAGATAAAGGAGACGATGCAGAGATAGGGGAGACGATGCATAGATAGAGGAAGAGGATGTATAGATAACGGGAGAGGATGCATAGATAACGGGAGAGGAAGCAGAGATAAGGGAGAGGATGTATAGATAACGGGAGAGGATGTATAGATAACGGGAGAGGATGCATAGATAACGGGAGAGGAAGCAGAGATAAGGGAGAGGATGCATAGATAGAGGAAGAGGATGTATAGATAACGGGAGAGGATGCATAGATAACGGGAGAGGAAGCAGAGATAAGGGAGAGGATGTATAGATAACGGGAGAGGATGTATAGATAACGGGAGAGGATGCATAGATAACGGGAGAGGAAGCAGAGATAAGGGAGAGGATGCATAGATAGAGGAAGAGGATGTATAGATAACGGGAGAGGATGCATAGATAACGGGAGAGAAAGCAGAGATAAGGGAGAGGATGTATAGATAACGGGAGAGGATGTATAGATAACGGGAGAGGATGCATAGATAACGGGAGAGGAAGCAGAGATAAGGGAGAGGATGCATAGATAGAGGAAGAGGATGTATAGATAACGGGAGAGGATGCATAGATAACGGGAGAGAAAGCAGAGATAAGGGAGAGGATGCATAGATAAAGGAAGAGGATGCAGAGATAAAGGAGACGATGCAGAGATAGGGGAGAGGATGCATAGATAGAGGAAGAGGATGCATAGATAACGGGAGAGGATGCATAGATAACGGGAGAGGAAGCAGAGATAAGGGAGAGGATGTATAGATAACGGGAGAGGATGTATAGATAACGGGAGAGGATGCATATATAACGGGAGAGGAAGCAGAGATAAGGGAGAGGATGCATAGATAGAGGAAGAGGATGTATAGATAACGGGAGAGGATGCATAGATAACGGGAGAGGAAGCAGAGATAAGGGAGAGGATGTATAGATAACGGGAGAGGATGTATAGATAACGGGAGAGGATGCATAGATAACGGGAGAGGAAGCAGAGATAAGGGAGAGGATGCATAGATAGAGGAAGGGGATGTATAGATAACGGGAGAGGATGCATAGATAACGGGAGAGGAAGCAGAGATAAGGGAGAGGATGCATAGATAGAGGAAGAGGATGTATAGATAACGGGAGAGGATGCATAGATAACGGGAGAGAAAGCAGAGATAAGGGAGAGAATGCATAGATAAAGGAAGAGGGTGTATAGATAACGGGAGAGGAAGCAGAGATAAGGGAGAGGATGCATAGATAGAGGAAGAAGATGTAAAGATAACAGGAGAGGATGCAGAAAGAGGGAGAGGATGCAGAGAGAGGGAGAGGATGTAGAGATTACGGGAGAGGATGCAGAAAGAGGGAGAGGATGCATCGATGGAGTGAGAGGATGGAGCAAGGGAGAGGATGCAGAGATAAAGATAGAGGCTGCAGAGATAGAGGGAGAGGACGTATAGATAACGGGAGAGGATGCAGAGATGAGAGGATGCAGAGATAACAGGAGAGGATGCAGAGATAACAGGAGAGGATGCAGAGATAACGGGAGAGGATGCAGAGATAACGGGAGAGGATGCAGAGATAACAGGAGGTGATGCATAGATAGAGAAAGAGGATGTAGAGATAGCAGGAGAGGATGCAGAAAGAGGGAGAGGATGCAGAAAGGGAGAGGATGCAGCGATAGAGTGAGGGGATGGAGCAAGGGAGAGGATGCAGAGATAAAGATAGAGGCTGCAGAGATAGAGGGAGAGAAAGCAGAGATAAAGATAGAGGTTGCAAAGATAGACGGAGATTATGTAGAGATAGCAGGAGAGGATGCAGAGATAACAGGAGAGGATGCAGAGATAACGGGAGAGGATGCAGAGATAACAGGAGATGATGCATAGATAGAGTGAGAGGAGGCAGAGATGGAGAGGATTATAGATAACGGGAGAGGATGCAGAGATCAACGAAGAGGATGCAGAGATAAAGATAGAGCTTGTAGAGATAGACGGAAGCATGCTGAGATAACAGGAGAGGATGCAGAGATCAAGGGAGAGGGTGCAGATAACGGGAGCGGAGGCAGATATAAAGAGAGATGATGCAGATATAAAGGGAGATGAAGCAGAGATATACGGAGACGATACAGAGATAAAGGGACATGAACCAGAGACAACGGGAGAAGATACACAGATAGAGGGAGAGGATGCAGAGATCAGACCAAAGGTTAGAGTCCAAGGTTGACTTTAGTCACAAATTCGGATCAAGGATAAAGTGTTTGGTACAATAAAGAGACAAAATTCTAAGAGGGAAAAATATATAAACAAAGAGGTCAAGTAAACCGGAAGCTAACGGTTTTGACATTATAAATTCTGACCAGAGAGTAAAGGCAATGAAAGAATAATAGGGTAAAGTATTACTCAGAGAACTGAAATGTCGCGGTATGAAGATAGGCAAGGATAAATGAAATGTCAAACTTGTAGAATAAAGCATAGTATGAAAGAGAGAGAGAGTAAGAGGGAGAGAGGGAGAGAACGAGAGAGAGAGGGGGGGGGGGGAATGGCAGGACCAAGAGGCAAAGGCTGAGGGTAGAAGAGAAAACACGATATCTACTGCACTTTGCACATTATATGCCAAGGTCATACGTGAGGACATAATTGGTGGGTCGCTTAGGAGAACAGGAACGTTCAGCTTGACATTTAACTTAATTCATTCCAATCTCGTCGGTGTTCCTTGATTCACAATTCATTTGGGCACCGCCCCGATCCCTACCGTCCCGTAGATCGACTCCCATTTGGCGATAGAGACCCTGCAGGTCTGTCCTGGTGTCCTGACGAGGGTGGTGGGCTGGGGTGGGCTGTGGGTGGTGGTTGTGTCCTGGCTAGGGTAGTGGGCTGGGGGTGGGCTGGAGGCGCGAGGGTTCATTGCCGCTTACCCAGCTCGCTCCACCAAAGTGGAGTGGCGGCGACAGTCACGTGACCATAACTGTCGCGCCTGCAGTCCGGGTGTCGAGGGCCCGGCCGGTGGCCGGGTGGCGGGAGCTGGGGGCCGAGGGCCGGGAGCTGGGGGCCGGTGGCTGGGGGGCGGGAGACGGGAGCTGGGGCTGGGGGCCGGGTGCCGGGAGCTAGGGGCCGGTGGCCCGGGGGGCGGGTGACGGGGGCTGGGGCTGGGGGCCGGGTGCCTGGAGCTAGGGGCCGGTGGCCCGAGGCCGGGTGACGGGAACTCGGGGCCGGGGCCCGGGAGCTGGGGTCCGGGGGCCGGGGGCCGGGGGCCGGGAGCCGGGGGATGAGAAATGGCGGCCGGGGGTCGGGGGCCGGGGGCCGGGGGCCGGGGGCCACGGGCCGGGGTCTTTAGTTGCGTGGTGACCGCTGGGCCCTCCGCTCTCCTTCCTTCTCCCCTCGACGCCCTGACCCCCTTGTGTGCCACGGTGTCTACAGCACCTCTAAGAGGGGCTTTTACCCCCACCAGTCGCTTGTGCCATCAACTCCATCTCCCTCGCCTCCCGCTAACTCCCCCCCCCTCCCCAACCCCGGTCCCTGCTGACCCACACCTCCCTCTCCCCTCCTCCTCCCGTCCCCCTCCCCCCCCCCCCCAAGCCGGCGCCATCCGCGGAAGCCTCCCTGACCAGGTGGGCATATTTCGCTGGCTTAAGGCCCGCCTTGGGGACACTGCTAGCCAGCCAGTTGCCTGGCAGGAGCGCCACTACGGCAACGTAGAGTGTCGCTCTCCAAACCAGGGGGCGCCGTGGTATTCTCGTCTCGGGTGAACTCTAGTCACGTTTGACGGCGTCCGAGCCAGCGACAAGCGACAGGGACGCTCTCTCGTTCCTTCCCCCCAATCAGGACCGTTTGGTTTTGGATAATACTGGATTGGATGGGCATGCATATTGATGACACCGGAGGATGCACTCGCTGACCCGGCAAGGCACTTCAGCGTCCAGGCTGGTACCGTGACCTTGCTCTGGATACAATAGCCTGGCGATAAAATCCAGGAACAAGGAATGTTTGCCTCCCCATTGGATACATTTTTTGCAGTGAGTATATTTGTATATTTTACTTGTTAATTGTTTACTGAGTGGTGTGCGATTCAATGCGACTACGGCATATTGTGACTGTGTGGCCAGAGTGCTGATTGTGGCCAATGTGTAGCCAAAGTGCTGATTGTGGCCAATGTGTGGCCAAAGTGCTCATTGTGGCCAATGTGTGGCCAAAGTGCTGATTGTGGCCAATCTGATAAATACGGCCCAATATGTTGATTGTCGCCAATAAGGTGAAGGCGGCCAGTGTGGTCAATACTGGGTAGGCCTTTAATATGATGAAGGCGGCCAGTGTGGTCAATACTGGGTAGGCCTTTAATATGATAAAGGCCAATATTATGTACGCGGGAAATCTGTTAAATGACAATAGTTATGGAACATAACATGTGATATTAGTGGTCACTGTGGTGAAAGTGGCAAATCCGGTGAAGGGGTATCTAAATTGGTGTATGTGGGGAATGATTGTGGATTGTGTGGAATGACCATGACATAATAGGTAACCCTGTTACCTGGTGACCTGGTGACGGTGACCATGGCAACGTGCGGAACCCGATTTAGCCGGATTCCCTTGTGCGGGGGTGTAACCCATCATTCCGTGCGGATCTGGCAATCCTGAAGGCAGGATTAGATTCAGATCTGTTCCGTTTACCAGCTATATGCATAGTCGGGCTGTGGCGGCGGGGTACACATGGGGTCACGTTGCATTTGTGTATTATCCAGAGCTGGTACCTGGTGTATGCCATGCATAGCTGGCAGCAAGACGAAGACAAATGCGATGTTGCTGATCCCATATAACCCTTCATATGGTTTATTTTATTCCCCCTTCATCTACAAAAAAAGGCAAATGGAAAATAACTATGTGCAATTTACCTCACAGATGAGGAATACATATGAGATCCCCTAGCGCATGGCCTATTGGGGTCCCTCCGGAAGTGACGTCAGTAGAGGCCTGACAGTTTCAGTATAATTGCAAATGTGCTTCCTTTTCGCCTCAACTGGTCGCACAGGTGGAATGGTGCCAAACGGGAGCTCATCTCCCGGCGCCGGCGGAGACTGAGGCTTTTTATTCCCTCCATGGCGATGTCCTTATCAAAGTGTTTTGATTGGAGGCCGAGTGAAAGAGCATCGGGCGCCACCGCCCCCTCCCCCCCCCCCACCCCACTCCTTTTACCCCTCTCCGCCTCTTTCATCCACTCCCTCCCCAGCCTCCTCCATCCGCTATCCACCCCCCCCCCCCCGTCACCCCCCCCCCCAGGATAATTCGAGTTTGGGTATGCATGTCACAACACAATTTAGTTTATGGATATGTCCCCAACCAAAGTTTTAAGGTCTTTTACCCATCTGAAATGTAAATCCCAACCCAACCCAACCCAACCCGTTTTTTTGGGTGTGCCCCCCACGCCCGCCCCCCCCCCACCTCCTCCCTGACGATGGCTAGATTTCTCGGATACCATATTATGCGATTATATGATGGGGTAGTGAATTTGTTCTACACACGGCTCTGTGTGTATATGTGACGAAGTCCGGGCTACCCGAGTCCCTGAGTCCCGCTATCAAGTTGATATGGACTTCCTCCGCCCCCCCTCACCCACTAGAGGGGGCCACTGTAGATAACTATTACCACGTTATATTATGAGCGAAATCCCAATGCCGCCACTTTTATTGCAATTTGATTTTTAAGTGCAAAATACCCTGTATAATATAATCGTGTACTATACCGAAAGGACGCCATTTACATCCACTTCCCAACAAGATAATGAGTGATACAGTTGGTTTCGAACATGACCGTGTTGTGCACACGAAGGCTGAAGTAAGCCATGTCCCTTCAGGAATAATGAATGATTTGGAGAATTGACATGAATGCGGTAGGATTGAAAATGTCATTATAAAAAACGATAAAAGTGTTGATGAAATAGTGGGATGTGCATATCGTAGGCCAGGGGCGCCAGTCGCGAAATTGTATCCTCGGCGACCAAGGCGATCTCGCAATATGCACACGAAAAAGACTGGCACAGGCTACTGCCATGGCAACGCAATCGGACACATATTCCAGGAATTTCAGCCTCTGCATCAGCTTCATCATTCAGTCCTTTCTCTTGTTCCCCCAGCAGTCAGCGAGACGACCAACCGGAAGTCCCCTGCCGCTATCTGTCTTCAACACTTCCCCAGGGTGGGTGGTGGCCCAAGGGCTAGGAGGAGGGAGGGGGGTACGGGGGGGGGGTGCCGTTGGCAGGGGTGGGTGAGTTTTGGCATTGGTGGATAGGGTAGGCAGTCGCTATCGAGGGCAAGCACGACAAAAATTACAACAAAACAGAACAAAAAAGTTAATTCAGTCTGTTAATCACCCATATAGACCGTAGCCCTGGCCTGCTCCTAGAGTAATGCATCTCTGACCGCTATTGGCCAGGGAGAGAGAGCGAGAGGAGGAGGGGAACCATTGACTCCCACCCCCGGTCCCCTGTTCCAGCCGTTCCAGTACATCCCATCATTTTCCACCCATTATATGGCAGCGCTTGCCTATAGTGAGCATAATGTGAGTTACGCTGCAAAACTCTGCGTCCTGCCATCGCAGTGCGTCGATCATTGCAAATACTGGATCTTAAACTTCAGTCGTCGACGTGTCAGCTAAATGGGTGAAGGCTTTCAACATGTCATATATACCTTTAAACAGATGACCGTTCTGGTATAATGCATCATATATACAAAGAAATGCTTCACTAACGTCTGTCACCGGACTGAGGACACATAATCACTTATAGTAACCATATAATAATGATTAGACTCAAAGTGTGGATTCATTGGAATATAATGCAAAAAATAACAATCATACAACGGTGACTATTGTTGACCGCTTGGTGGCGACTTTTTGGACGTTGTCGCTTTCCCCATGCTCGTATTTTGCAACCTTTGGTATGCGATCGTTATCATCATATATCTGTATAAACGTCGCCCATTAATCCCGTGATTATCAGGTTTCCTTTGGTGATGGTGTCGCTTCATGGGAGATGAAGGATTCCAGACGGAATCCCTTGTGTTCTTTGCGCCAAGAGGCGCGGTTTTATATAATAATAATAAGTACCTGTATTTAGGCTTCCAATCATCTTGCCATGCAGTTTTCTCATCACCCAGTTGTCTGTTACATTTTACGTCCCATGGTGGAGGAAGTTAATTGTTTTAATTGATGGATTGGGTAATGTTTTGTTCAGTAATTCAGGAAACAAACATAGTGGCCATTGCCTGGTGGTGATGCGAGCAACGATGCCGGTTGTGTGAAGGGGGTGGGGGACGAACGGTGGAGGTGGTGGGGGGGGGGGGCACAATTCTTATTTCGGAACGGGTGTTACAATCCAATTGTTGCCAATATATCCCAATATCCGTCAATAAGAACAGTATTTGGTCCTTCCATCATAGTAGTGTCATTGTTTTAGCATAGCTCACGTATGACTCACGCCTACCATTTTCTGTAATAACCCATTGTGTCGCCTCTAACATGCAAGGGGATGGACCTAGCTTTTCCACAGAATGAAGATGGGTGCCATGAATGACCCCGCAGCCCCTACCATACCCTACTACCCCCCCCCCATTCTGGATCTGCTGAACAAGTGATCCCGACCCTGAACGATCCCGATCCACATACACGCACTGTTTCTCCAGGGCTGATGACGTACTCAGCAATGGCATGTCTGTGACCATCCCTATTCCATTGCTGTTTCTGCGCTGCTGATATATATATATATATAATTGCATCTCAATGATAGAAGCTTTATATTATTATCCCGTCTTATTTCTTCTGTGTGTCTTCTTGCTGTCATCTCTCCCTTCAACATCATGGCCTTTATGCTTAGAGGGCATGATAAGGTATTGTCAGGGAATAATCGGATTGCTCCTTGGTGTACAGCAAATGGTAACCATTGGCCAATTACTTCCTAGACGGGTGGGCGAGGGGGTGGTGGCGGGGGGGGGAGGGGAGGAGGGAGAGAGGGTATAACTGGAGTATAACGAAGTACGGGATGTCACGCTCGTCGTTGTGGGTCGCGCGTGCGATACAGCGATACAGTTACTTAGGCCCTGGCCACCCTTTGTCTGTGTCGTCGTCGGCAGTCCTTCTCAGGGAGGGCTCAGCGCCCTTGACCTTGAATAGTCCTGTAGTCTGTGGTATATTGCGCCCAGGTATCGGCTGAGCCTCAGGGGTGGTGCAATAACCAGTGGGAATTACTATAGCGACGCTACGTTGGTGATACTACAGTATCGACGCTACGTTCTTGATACCACAGTATCGACGCTACGTTCTTGATACCACAATTTCGACGCTACGTTTGATGATGGTCGAATATCGACGCTACGTTCGTGATGCTACGGTATCGGCGCTACGTTCGTGATGCTACAGTATCGACGCTACGTTCGTGATGCTACGGTATCGACGCTACGTTCGTGATGCTAGAGTATCGACGCTACGTTCGTGATGCCACAGTATCGACGCTACGTTCGTGATGCTAAAGTATCAACGCTACGTTCGTGATGCTACGGTATCGACGCTACGTTCGTGATGCTACAGTATCAACGCTACGTTCGTGATGCTACGGTATCGACGCTACGTTCGTGATGCTACAATATCGCCGCTACGTTTGTGATGCTACAGTATCAACGTTACGTTCGTGATGCTACGGTATCGACGCTACGTTCGTGATGCTACAGTATCGACGCTACGTTCGTGATGCTACAGTATCGACGCTACGTTTGTGATGCTACGGTATCGACGCTACGTTTGTGATGCTACGATATCGCCGCTACGTTTGTGATGCTACAGTATCAACGTTACGTTCGTGACGCTACGGTATCGCCGCTACGTTTGTGATGCTACGATATCGACGCTACGTTTGTGATGCTACAGTATCAACGTTACGTTCGTGATGCTACAGTATCGCCGCTACGTTTGTGATGCTACGATATCGACGCTACGTTCGTGATGCTACGGTATCGACGCTACGTTCGTGATGCTACGATATCGCCGCTACGTTTGTGATGCTACAGTATCAACGTTACGTTTGTGATGCTACGATATCGACGCTACGTTTGTGATGCTACGGTATCGACGCTACGTTTGTGATGCTACGATATCGCCGCTACGTTTGTGATGCTACAGTATCAACGTTACGTTCGTGACGCTACGGTATCGCCGCTACGTTTGTGATGCTACGATATCGACGCTACGTTCGTGATGCTACGGTATCGACGCTACGTTCGTGATGCTACGATATCGCCGGTACGTTTGTGATGCTACGATATCGACGCTACGTTTGTGATGCTACAGTATCAACTTTAAGTTCGTGATGCTACAGTATCAACGTTACGTTCGTGATGCTCCAATTTCGACGCTACGTTCACGACGCTACGTTTACGGCACTGCCATCTCAACCCCGTTGCTTCCCTGTCATTCGGCGTCGTTTTGCTCCACTACAACATACGATACCCCCCCCCCCCTGCAGCTCAAGAGGGAAAAAACCGACCATCCGACGGACCGACAGGCCTGGGCCCTTGAGCAAGCCATGTGAGTCTGGGGACTGTGGCTCCTCTAGATCCTTTCATTATTTCATTGCAAGCCGCCTCCCCCGGCCAGGTTTGCCCATGTGGTATCATTCATTCCGTTCACTATTGTATGACCTTCTTTTGATCCTCATGGACCTACTTTTCATCGCTTGCTCCCGTGGAGGTTTTTCTTGCCCCTGCGGGTTCACCTCGTGGCCTAGGGGGTAGCGTGTTCGGCGGTTGACGAGTATACTGTGCCAAGCCAGCCCAGTCGGCCGGTACGTGGTTTAAATGTCATCTGTGCAAATGTCTATGGATGTGTTGGGTAACGATCCCATGTCTTTCTTCGCAAAGAGTAGGGAGGTGCCCCCGGAGACATGGCTCCTCTCAACCTTAACCCTAAATCCATGATTGTCCCACAGTTTCCCTCACCAAAGCAGCGCTAGTGTCATCACTGCATACAGTCCAGTTTCGCGTTCAAGCGGTTGGCAATATTTGGGGAATCGTTATAAGTACAATTCCTGGTTCAACGCGAAGACCCTTTGCATATTTACCGCCATCCGTTATTCTAGCAGTCTGCGAATTCCTCTATATTCGCGATGTTACCATTAAGGCCTTCTTTTTTTCCTAATCTTGGAGATTCGATATTACTCTACATAATTATTGGGGATTCGCGATTCAGAGGGGGTACCCCCCCCCCCCCCGCCCTCAGTGGAGGTCACATTGGTTGTAACCTATATCGATGTTTCCCTTCGTGTTTTGATGATAATTACAAATGACAACGTTTATGTTTTTGACAATCAATATCGATGACACAATTTATATTTTAGATAATAACTATCGATGACATTTTCGATGATTGCATAATAGATGACACCGTCTATGTCTTTGATGACGACTGTCGATGACGCCGTCTGTCTTTGATGAAAACTGTCGATGACACCGTCAATGTCTTGATGACGACTGTCGATGACGCCGTCTGTCTATGATGAAAACTGTCGATGACATCGTCTATGTCTTGATGACGACTGTGGATGACACCGTCTATGTCTTGATGACGACTGTCGATGACACCGTCTATGTCTTTGATGAAGACTTTCGATGACATCGTTCACGTTCTTGATGACACCACTTGCTGACACCGTGATGACTACGGGAGACCTTATTGCAGACATTGACTGATGCAGGGGATTTTTGTAAAACATCTAAATTATTACAATGGAATACAGACTCTATAACTGGTCACGTGACTAGATCCACAGCGTGCCATAGACGCTGACAATCATCTCGCGTTTCTTAACCCGGGCGCCGGTGCCTGGCATTGTCTCTTCATTAGCACTGGACGATCCTCGCCAACGGTTTGTGTAGAAATTCGACCTTTTAGTCGTGTCGCCCATGCTCGAATTTCAGGTCTCCATGCCAACTGGTTGAGCGCCTCTCACGTGATCTCTCCCCGTCGTCAAGCCGACAGCGGCACGAGGAAATGAGAACTACAGAGAAAAACATAGCGATGGCAACATGTGGCATTATACCAAAGACCTTTTTTATATATGGATATTTAACAAATAGATATATGTATAGAGATATGTATAGGCTTTGTCTGTTAGAATAGGTTTGCCATAGCGTAGGGCCACATGTGTAGAAATGGCCACCTCCCCCTGGTACTAACGAGGAAGCCACAGACGCATACATGTCCTGCATGGAGGGGGGGGGGGCAAGGGGTATTTACGTACCTCGTGATTGTGCATTTCATTTCACCGTGAACTGGGAATGATGAAATTAATTCTTCGTGAACTGGGAATGGGGCATTAGTCGACCGCCAAGATCGAGGATTTCCATTAATCGTGAACTGGGAATTTTAATATTAAGTAACCGTGAATCCGGAAATCGTCAATTTAGTATCGTGTATCCGCCCTTCCATTGCATGAGTTCGGCTTTTAATTCATCGTGACGTGGGAATAAAGAAATTTATTTTTCGTGATCTGGAAACACGACCCACCTTGCCCCCCGGGCACTTTTTCTCAGCTTAAGCAACAGTGATCAGTGCCTATCCACGTTCATTCCACGTTTTAGCCGCGTTCCCTCCGCGTTCTATTCACGTCCTTATTTGTTTATCGCCCACGCCGCCAAGCCTGTCACCAACAGGTCCGATGTGGGGGGGGGGGGGGATCCTGGGGTGGGGAGGCGTCGCCCGTATCCCGCCCTAGGGGGTGAGAGTGATTGAGGGGGTGGGTGGGCTGGAAGAGGAAGGGGGTGAGGACAGGGGAGAGGGCGGCGGGAGAGGGAGGAAGATGGGTAGAAGGAGGGATGGATAGGGGGGGGGGTGGTGGGAGGGAGGGAGAGGTGCAGGGAGGGAGCGGCGGAGGGACGGAGCGGCAGGAGAGGGAGGGGCTGAAAGCAGAGATGTGGAGGCGGCGAGGGAGGGGGAGAGGGAGATGGGTGGAAGGAGGGAGGGAGGAACATGGGTGGAAAGAGGGAGGGAGGGATATGGGTGGAAAGAGGGAGGGATAGGGGGGTGGCGGGAGGGAGGGAGGGATATGGGTGGAAAGAGGGAGGGATAGGGGGTGGCGGGAGGGAGGGGGCTGTGGAGGGAGGGAGCGGGGTGGTGGGAGTTGGTGAGAAGAAGACGTGGGAGGAGTGTGTGGGGGAGAAATGGGGGCGGGGTGTGGAGGTGGTGGTGGTGAAGGAGGACATCATACAATGACGCCTGAAGCCTGTACCGCCAGTCGGTCAGACAAGTCGTTGGTTTATTGCACTATGGTAATAGGGCATCCTATGGCAAGCCAAAGTGGACTTTAATGGAGTATTTGCACATATTTCCAAATATTTAAAGATATCTTTAAATATTTGGACATATCTTCAAATATTTAAAGATATCTTTAAATCATTTGAAGATATCTTTAAATGAATTAATGATATCTTTAATTCATTTAAAGATATCTTCAAATCACTGTGCTTATGGTTAGTATTTGCACATATCTCTAAATGAATTAATGATATCTTTAAATCATTTAAAGATATCATTAAATGATTTAAAGATATCTCTAAATCATTTAATGATATCTTTAAATGATTTAAAGATATCTTTAAATCATGCCGATTTGGACATATGTGAAATTGAATTACTGTTATCTTTAATTCATTTAATGATATCTTTAATTGAATTACTGTTATCTTTAATTCATTTAATGATGTCTTTAATTGAATTATTGTTATCTTTAATTCATTTAATGATATCTTTAATGGAATTAAAGATATCATTAATTGAATTAAAGACATCTCTAAATCATTTAAACATATCAGTAATTCAATTAAAGATATGTCCAAATATTTAAAGATATCTTTAAATATTTGGACATATGTGCAAATACTCCATTAAAGTCCACTTTGGCTTGCCATAGCATCTCGGGGTGACCAACTCCCATTGCATGCAGAGCGTGAGAGCTGCAATACAATAAATGGCTGACGTGTCAAGTTTTTCGATGTAGAATATTGTAAATATGGCGAGTATTTGACGTTTTTCCTGACGATATGATACTTATAATGGATCGACCATAATAAAGTGGTATTTACCATTGTGATCATGATTGACGTGACGTGAAGCGGCCTGCCCCAGATGGGTGCACCGTCACCGTACCTGCATTCAGCGCTCTGGCCACCTGAGAGCCTAATGTCACGTGGGTCGGTGGTTCGAACCCCGCTGTGGCCATGTCTGTGTGGTCGCCGGATAAAGACCCCATGTCCTTCTTCGCGCAGAGTCTGAATATGCAACCAACCAACCGTATCTGAACCGCATGATCCACTAAATGGGAAGCAGAATTCATCAGTTAACTACGAAATGGCTTACTAGAGGGCGGCACTATATTTATGCTGCATGTTTCTGGAATAGTAACTAGGGTCGTGTTGTAAAGAGATACCGTGAGTAATATGTGAGCCATGCTGACGCAATGCTTCAGGCAAACATGGACGCATAGCCAGTGTTGGGTTGGATTCTCGTGGACTGACGTCCCAATACGCCAAAAAATCACACGGCAAATTACACCGTTAAAAACTGTTAAAAACTCCTCGACATCCAAGGTCCTTTGACAAGGATGAAGCGTCCCTGTTAATATCACAGGTCAGTTGATATGTCGACGTGTCTTCACTGGTGTCCATAAATTGGGTGCCGGGGGGCTGGGGCATGAGGACGGGGTAGGGGATGGGGAGGGGAGGGAGGGCGGGGTATTGAGTGGCCATGGGACATTGAGGGTATAAGGAGAGCGGACAGGGAGGCGGGGAGGTGGGGAGGCGGGGGGGGGGGGGGCACTGAGGGAAGGGGGTGGGGGAGGAAGATGAACTTATAAAGTTACATACTTTTTCCTAGATAACTGCTTGCCAGCACATTTACCGATCGGTCTGTGCCATGTGATGACAGCGGGCTGACTGACCACTCACCATTTAGACAGACCCACAGCAGCCCTGATTGTGACCCGGCCGGGCTCCAACGTTTGAAGGGTCCCATCCGCAGGAAGCTACAGCGGAATACCACCGTTGCCACACCGCCCACTGGCCTCAAACCCCTTCCCTCTCTGCCCCCCCCCCCCATCCCCACGATCTTCTAACCTCACCCTCGCATTGCCCCGCCCCTTCCTGTTGCATGCCCCCCGCCCCCATCCACTCACCGCCCTCTTCTCCGCTTGTTTTCCTAGTTCTCTTATAGCCCGCTTGGGGGCTGACGACCTACCCGTTGTGATGTCTCTAAGGTTATTCTCGATATTTAGCGTATTATATCGAGAACTAGATCATGTGGGCTGGGATACATTTGTCGTAGTGAGGACGAACGACGCCAGGAAATCATGAATACAAGGGTGAAAATACGCCACCGCCTGGGGGCAAATCGAGACATGAGTAAGTTTGTACTTTAGTTTGCACTGATTACATAATCGACACACTGAGTCAGCCACAAGCCAATGATCCACTCACAAGTGGCGGGTTGAAGTGAAATAGTGTGCGGATGTTGTTAGAACAACGGGAGTAACTGACAGCCTGGCAATATGTTCGCTTTCAACCTCCCTAACATGATCAATTCGCGTTGCTTTATAGGCCTGACGTCCGCCATTTTGCAAAAAAGACGCCGACATTACCACAAGGTTTGTCTGAATATTTTTACATCAATCTGTCATATTGCCCTTTGGTTAATTTCTTTTTACAAAACATGAAATGCGGTCTTTTCACCAGTGCGCTGGGGAGTCATTCATATGTCCAAGTTGCAGATAATCGCACGAACGATTCCTGCATTGTTACTGACAGAAGTCTAAAAGACTTCTGTCAGTATACTGCTCAGTTCGGTTTGTAAATTTGTTTGTTGATATGTTTGTCCCTTGGATACAGGACGCACGGTAACAGTTGCGGCTGTCATACTTAACCAAGTGATAGATATATGAAATATCTCGGCTAAGTTCGTTATTGGCATCTGTAGGTCAAAGGTCAAGGTCAGAGCGATTTTTGTGAAAAAAAAATTAAGAACGCGTTTATCTTCGTTAATATTAGACCTAGAGAAATGCGGTTAATTTCAGAATGTGGTACGGTTTAGACTGCATCTTTCAGCCATTGACCACTTTTTGATGCGTCATACTAATTTTCGAGCTACATGACGTTTTATGTTTTCTGAAAAACGCAAAAGATGACCTTGAACCGTTTTTCTTCGGTTTGACCTATTTAGGTTGAAGGTATCGCTTTAGTGTTCCGGACTCTCATAGAAATATGAATGGCAATAATCTCTGTGCAATCTGAGATTTTTCAGATCCGTCATATGACGTCACGATGACGTCACTTTCGGTACATTGAAAAAATCGTCAAAAATGGGCCAAAAATTAAAAAAAATCGAAAGTGGCGTTATTTTGTAGGAAATGGGCTCCGATGTTCGCCTGCATCATAAAAATAGTATGTTCATATCTTACTTCCGGTTCCAGGGGTGACGGCAATTCCCTATGGGACCTCCAATGTTAAAGCCCTCAATCTCTCAGGCTGGGGAAATTTGTTTTCCCCGTATTTCATCGGTGCCTGCATCAAACAGTTTCGGAATTTTTTCTGTGATTAAACATGGTACCCATTAGCCATGGTCCTTACTAGATGGAATTCAGACAAGAAGTGACGTCACAGGATTTTTTTGAAATTTTCCCCATTGTGAAAGATAGGGATTTTGGGGGTTTGCAGGGGCTCCCACGAGCGTCCTATTAAAGCCATCGCTCTATGCTTGCAGTTGTAGTAGGATAGCAGTAGGATGGACCATTAACTATAAACACGGTGACATAGCCCGGTAACTTTTTGGTATATAGTCGAACGCGTTTAACATGGGACCCTATAGAGATAATCAAACTTTCTTCAATATGACGTACTTCCGTCAGAGCGATCTCACTTTGCTTTACTACGGTGCGAGATATGGACGATTGCAAGAGGTCTAGTGTATACCCACGGCGAACGCGCGTCTCAGTTTTGTTTTCATGGCAACCAAAGATTTGCCCAATGATAAAGTATACAAATTGGGTCTAACTTAAAAAAATCGTCAAAAATCGGAAAAACAAGCTAGAGCTTAGATCTTTGCAGATGGTGGTAGGGAACATACGTCTCCAGATCACTATTGGCAGCTAATCATTATTATTCTTTTTATCTTGGCTGCAGAGTCCTTTCTTCGTCTGTTTTTTTTTCATTTATCCGTAATGATGAAGAATAGCAATTTTCGGTAATTAGGTCAAGCCATATCAGAAGAGCTGACAATCCTACCGCCGTTCTAGTCAACGTTTTTGATTCATAGTACAAAGGTTTGTGTTTTGGTATTTGGACGTCGTCGTGCGTCATGCCATGACGTCAGCATGACGTAATGACGTCATAATTTGGTAAATGCCACTACTCGCCTATTATACGTCATAGCGACTTCCAGTTTGTTTGAGGTTAAACCTTATACCAAGGGACAACTGGTGGTATGCGTAACTTTCTTGGCGGTACTGAAGCGTGTGCGTCAAAAATGACGTCCAAGTTTACGTTACCCGACTTAATCGCGAGATCCTCTACGTTTCAACTACATAGGCACTACCTAAAATCACTAGGTACATTGGCAGGTAAAGTGAAAAAAATTGAAGCTAAGTTGTTCATTTTTGTAAGCGTCAGTGACGTCATGTGACGTCACGTTGACGTTTCGATGGCAACGGAACTAAGCCCGAAGGTAAAGTATAGAGAGTCTAGCCAAATTGGAAAATTCAATAAAAATCAGGTGAAGAGAGAGAGAGAGAGGAGCTGTACGACATGGGTGCAAGTTACTTCTGTCAGTCCCATTCAGCCTACGGCTGATTATGGTCTTGTAATGGATTCTTGGATATTCCTTTGTCAGATATGTTCTACTATAGTCGCATTCAGTCGCTGGGTCAGGTGGGGTTGTTCAATGAATATGGCGTTCTCTTTCGTGCGTCACATGCACATTGTGTTCTTGAACCGATTCACCTGTTCCATACACCCCGCCCCCCCTCCGCCCCCCAGCGACCCCCATCGCCCCATCCCCTTGCATCCCCCGCCCCATTGCAACCCCCAACAACAAAAACTCTACCCAGGCAGGGAAATTGCTTTTGTGAGTTAAACACATCACACTGAGTGCAGGATGCTTCTCTACCTCGATCGGTGACCAGGTGACAGCTGCCGCGGATGGCATGGCATGGCATTGCTGTGGTCCCCACGACAGACCGACCAGGGATTGACGTAGCGCTATGGTCTCCAAGACAGACCGACCAGGGATTGACGTATCGCTATGGCCGCCAAGACAGACCGACCAGGGATTGACGTATCGCTATGGCCGCCAAGACAGACCGACCAGGGATTGACGTAGCGCTATGGCCGCCACGACAGACCGACCAGGGATTGACTTATCGCTATGGTCTCCACGACAGACCGACCAGGGATTGACGTAGCGCTATGGCCGCCAAGACAGACCGACCAGGGATTGACGTATCGCTATGGTCTCCACGACAGACCGACCAGGGATTGACGTAGCGCTATGGTCTCCAAGACAGACCGACCAGGGATTGACGTAGCGCTATGGCCGCCACGACAGACCGACCAGGGATTGACGTAGCGCTATGGCCGCCACGACAGACCGACCAGGGATTGACGTAGCGCTATGGCCGCCAAGACAGACCGACCAGGGATTGACGTAGCGCTATGGCCGCCACGACAGACCGACCAGGGATTGACGTAGCGCTATGGTCTCCAAGATAGACCGACCAGGGATTGACGTAGCGCTATGGTCCCCACGACAGACCGGCCGGGGATTGACGTACCGCTATGGTCCCCACGACAGACCGACCAGGGATTGACGTAGCGCTATGGCCGCCACGACAGACCGACCAAGGATTGACGTATCGCTATGGTCTCCACGACAGACCGACCAGGGATTGACGTAGCGCTATGGCCTCCACGACAGACCGACCAGGGATTGACGTATCGCTATGGCCTCCACGACAGACCGACCAGGGATTGACGTATCGCTATGGCCTCCACGACAGACCGACCAGGGATTGACGTATCGCTATGGTCTCCACGACAGACCGACCAGGGATTGACGTAGCGCTATGGCCTCCACGACAGACCGACCAGGGATTGACGTATCGCTATGGCCTCCACGACAGACCGACCAGGGATTGACGTAGCGCTATGGTGTCCACGACAGACCGACCAGGGATTGACGTATCGCTATGGCCTCCACGACAGACCGACCAGGGATTGACGTAGCGCTATGGTGTCCACGACAGACCGACCAGGGATTGACGTAGCGCTATGGCCTCCGCGACAGACCGACCAGGGATTGACGTATCGCTATGGTCTCCACGACAGACCGACCAGGGATTGACGTAGCGCTATGGCCTCCACGACAGACCGACCAGGGATTGACGTAGCGCTATGGTGTCCACGACAGACCGACCAGGGATTGACGTATCGCTATGGTCTCCACGACAGACCAACCAGGGATTGACGTAGCGCTATGGCCTCCACGACAGACCGACCAGGGATTGACGTATCGCTATGGTCTCCACGACAGACCGACCAGGGATTGACGTAGCGCAATGGCCGCCACGACAGACCGACCAGGGATAGATTGACGGCGAGATTTCCCCGGAGATAACCCATCACCAACCAACAATGTTATGGCGATAAAATGCTCCCCTCATATGACGTTAGACATCGGGCTTGCCCCGCCCACGGCGATAATCCTTTTCATCGGCCCCGGGCTGTGTCATAAAATAGTTTGCCGCTCTATAGATAGCCCCGGGTAACCCTGTTGGAGCACGGACCCCGGCGACGAGCCGTGCTGCCAGCGCGTCATGTAGTGCGAGTACATCGCGCTGGGGGTGGAAGGCATTGGAAGATACGTGACGTTGAAGCTTTGACCACTATAGGGTGTGTGACCTCAAGGCTAATGGCGGGGGTGACCAGGGCTCTGAAGGTGACGGCCGCAACCTTCACAGGGTCAAAAGGACTCAATATGGGTTTCAGGCTACGAGTGTGCACGTACGTGAAGGCTACGTTGGGCCAATATAGCTCCTGGGGCAATGCCATGGGATGGGGTGCGGCATGACCTAGCTGTGTGAGGGCGCGAACCCTTGACCTGTGGTTCTGTTGCTCACCCCAATTACCAACCGAGGTGAGCATGTCGTGTATGGTAGGCGCTTTGTTCCCGACCTTGACTTGCTCAAGGATTTCACTCTGTAGCCTCTATTATCTGGCCGTTTATGTCTTACAAACCGAGCGTTTATGTCTTACAGATTGATAGATTATGTCCTACAGATTGATAGATTATGTCTTACAGATTGATAGTTTTTGTCTTACAGACTGGCCGTTCGTGTCTCACAGACTGGCCGTTTATGTCTCAGAGACTGGCCGTTCGTGTCTCACAGACTGGCCGTTTATGTCTCAGAGACTGGCCGTTCGTGTCTCACAGACTGGCCGTTTATGTCTCAGAGACTGGCCGTTCGTGTCTCACAGACTGGCCGTTTATGTCTCAGAGACTGGCCGTTCGTGTCTCACAGACTGGCCGTTTACGTCTTACGGACTCGCCGTTTATGTCTTACGGACTGGCCGTTTACGTCTTACGGACTGGCCGTTTATGACTTACGGACTGGCCGTTATGTCTCAGAGACTGGCCGTTTGTGTCTCACAGACTGGCCGTTTCTGTCTCACATGGCCGTTTATGTCTTACAGACTGGCCGTTTATGTCTCACAGGCTTGGCCCAGAATTCTGACCGCTTCTGTCACTAATTTGACTTGCTGCGTGCGCATGTCTATGCGGCCACTTTGTCGTCACTATGACGTCCGAGCCGTGCCTCCCCCTGGCGGCTATTTTCGGCGTTGTACGGACCCTCTAGACTCGCGACGTGACTATTTTGAGATGCCAAAGTAGATTGTACTTGGTTTCAACCCCCGTTACCTTTTGGACTTGGCGTCTCCATTTTCTTACCATCGAGCGGGGAAACGAGATAGCGTCACCCGACCGTACTTACCCCTAGAGAGAGAGAGAGAGAGGGGAAAGTGGGTGTGGGGGGAGGATGGGGGCAAGGTGGGAGGGGGGAGGGGTGGGGGGGGGGCGACGGAAGTCCGGGTCTAATGAACCTACGCAAGGCCGGAGTCACGCCCTGTCTCGTGACCCCTCCCAACCTCCCCCCCCTACCTCACCCCCCATCCCTCCTCCATTCTCCTTCCTCTCCACCCTCCACTTACCACCTCTCCACCTATCCCCGTCACCGACGTTGCTTGAAGATGGGCCCGGCAGGTATATCAGGCACCGGAGAGCCACGGTCTCCCTCAATCTCTCTCTCTCCCTCTCTCCCTCTCTCTCTCCGGGTTGTCGTCGGGCGCAGTGGTTCATGCCTCCATGGCGTCTATGTATCTATGATTGACGCCTGAAGGGGAAGCCTCCTCACGTTGGTTATAGCCGAACCGCTCCGGGCAGCCATAGCGGCAGGTTGGTGGCGGGATGCACGGAAGCGACGCTGAACAAGACACACAAAGAGAAATAGAGACAGACCGAAACTGACAAAGAACCGGAGGCGGTGTATGTCACCAAGACATGTCACTACACATACCATTGGGCCAGTGATTCGCCTCAGGGAATAGCTCCTCCACAAGACAGAACAAAACCACTCTAATGGAACAAATATGTGATCCGCGTCAGGGCATGGTTCAGCCGGAAAGAGACCCAGAATGCTTGTCCTGGGATAATCGGCCTTGTCTTGTGGATATCGCCATCGCCACTAGTTCCACAAGAGAGAGACCGATGCCCTTACTCCGCCCAGTGGAGCCAATGGGGATCCAATTCATGGCATAGTTTCACGATAGAGACGAAACCACTCAAATTGAATCAGTGATCCGTCGCAGAGAATTGTTCTACAAGAGACCAGCCACTCTAACGCAACCAGTGATCCGTCTCAGATAATAGTTCCATAAGAGATACCAACTTAAGTGGAATGGGTGTGTACCCAAGAGGATGCAGCGCATGGTGATCTAACACTGATGGCGGGTGTGTCCCGACAGATGTCAGGCCTCACTCGAAAGCGAGACCCCCCCCACCCCCCACCACCCCAACCCCAACCCCAAGCCCTACCCCTAGGGTTTGACCAGTGTTGACAGACTACTCGGAAAATACGACCCACCACCCCGGTCCTCACCGCCACCGGATAGGGACCACCAAGCCACAAAGGGAGGGTAGGCCCACATTGGGGCGTTGTAGTCGGTGACTGGCCGCGCGGGTGTCTCGCCGAGCAGGTAGTGTGAACGGAAACCGCAGCAGACACGGTTCGACAAAAGCGTTCGTTACCAGAAAGCTCGTTAGTGGCAGTGACAAAGAGGAATTCATTAGGGTGTGCGGGACAACCACTTCCCCGCCGTCTCCGCCCCCCCCACGCCCACGAAGGCCACCGTGGCAAGTGTCTCTGGCCGCTGCTGCTGCTGCTGCTGCTGCTGCGGTTCTGTCTCCAAGACAACGACGGACGGCACATTCGTCATGCGAGTCTCATCGCCTGCTGGAGCGCCGGTCACAGCCGTCAGGCGGACGTGACGTCACACAGTGGGAACTACGTGACGGCGCGTGACCTTCGCGCCCGTTGACCTTACATCCGGGTAGCTTCCCCCGGGAGACGACACTCTAAGGTTGTGTGTCGGCCCGGATCAACTACAAGACGAGCGGCAGGGCTTTGCCACGAGATTTGCTCGGTGGTGGCGGTGGTGGGGAGGGGGTGGGGGGTGGTGACGATGAGAGGAAGGGTCGGCTGAAAGGGGAGGGAAGGGAGGGAGGGAGGGGGCTCATCCTGGGAGCAGTTTACTAGAGAACCTCTTTCGTCGGAAATGATGATTCTATAGCAAGCGTTTATCGCGGTAACCCTGGAAACACTACTGGTAAGGTAAAGGACGTCTTGGCCACCACAGCGAAGACGTAGGCAAAATATATGGGTACTTGAGACCGGAACCGGAAGGGGCGGGGCCGACGGGAAGGTAGGGAGAGCGATGATGGAGTGCTCCCCGGCTTCGTTAGTCACGTGACCCATCATTGCGAATACTATTGTTCGCGTTCGCAAAGTTCCGACACAGCGACAAACGCAAGACCCGCGGGGAGAGAGAGCAAAAAATAAAAAAATAAAAACCCGAGTTAAGAACTAGTCCTTTAATGCACGCGTTTGCAAGCTGCAGATTACGAATCTGTCAACAAAAAAAAGAAAGAACGGCGGCGCTAGAGTTGGCGTCAGCGGCTAAAGCTGACGGGTGAGGCGGCCATAGCGACGGGCTGGACCCATTTGGCGGCATTGTGGTAATGGAGGAGTCCCAAGATGTCGGTGGTGGCGCCACTGTCACGTATGTGAAGACGGCAGCCCGTCAACTGGCGGAAGGGGAGGATGTATTAGGCCCCATTGCACCCGCCACGGATTTGGGGTCTGCGCAAACAGAAGCCCAGAAGACCTGCGCTTCGAGTGACAGACCAAGGGATGTTCCTCACAATGCGAACGCGTCGGCAACCCTGGAGACTGGCAGGGACAGGGAAATACAGGGAGAGACACCTGGCGGGGCCATGGAGCAAACCAGGTCGCCCGTGGGAGGAGGGGAGGTGAAATCTAGCGGCGGTAAGTAGGTTCTGGCCAATCGCGTCATTTTTGGCGTGACGCCCTCCCCCGCCCCCCCCCCCCCCGCCCCTTTTCCTTCTTCCTCCTCTTCCGGCGAGGCAGCGTTGACAGAGGGTGGGAGAGAATATGGAGAGGAGGCGGGGGGGGGGGGACGTCCATGGAAGTTGATTTGTTGTTGGGGGCGACATGGGGGTGCTTCATATTTCAAGGACAAGGACTTGGGGAGGAAATGTCGTGGTTGTTGTTTTCATTATTCCCTGATCGATTATGTTTTTACATTCGGCGAAATACATGGTTCATCTGTAAGTTAAGTTTTTCATGGAGGGGGTGGGATGGTGATACATTCGTTGTTACAAGTAGCCGGTGGCCAGGCAGGTGGGGAGGGATTAGCAAGGGCAATAACAACGCCACATTAAGTGGAGATGAAGGAGATTGGGGCACATGTAAGGGACATGAACATAAATCCAGTGAGAAGGATCGCAAGAGAAGAAGTGGAATAGCGATAGACTGAGATTGAGGGGAAGACCAAGCGCAATGAATAAGGACAGCGGGAAAGGGGAGGGGTAAATAGAAGCAAATCGGGATAGGGAAGAGGGGAAGAAAGAGGAGGACAAGAGGAAGAAAGCAGAAGGAGAAAATATAGGGGGCGCAGATATGAAAACATGTTGCAAAAATTGTGCGATGAAGGGAAAAAACAAACCGACAACAAGGGTTGAGATTTAGGGCCTTACGAAAGGACTAGGAAAGAGGACAAGATGGTTGGTGGAGTCGGGGAGGTGCCGGGTGAGGGGAAGAGAGGGAGAGAGACCAAGGATAAGATGGAAGGTGGAGTCGGGGAGGTGCGGGGTGAGGGGAAGAGAGGGAGAGAGACCGAGGATAAGATGGAAGGTGGGGTCGGGGAGGTGCGGGGTTGAGGGGAAGAGAGAGAGAGACCGAGGATAAGATAGAAGGTGGGGTCGGGGAGGTGCGGGGTGAGGGGAAGAGAGAGAGAGAGACCGAGGATAAGATAGAAGGTGGGGTCGGGGAGGTGCGAGGTGAGGGGAAGAGAGGGAGAGAGACCGAGGATAAGATGGAAGGTGGAGTCGGGGAGGTGCGGGGTGAGGGGAAGAGAGGGAGAGAGACCGAGGATAAGATAGAAGGTGGAGTCGGGTAGGTGCGGGGTGAGGGGAAGAGAGGGAGAGAGACCGAGGATAAGATGGAAGGTGGGGTCGGGGAGGTGCGGGGTGAGGAGAAGAGAGGGAGAGAGACCGAGGATAAGATAGAAGGTGGGGTCGGGGAGGTGCGGGGTGAGGGGAAGAGAGAGAGAGAGACCGAGGATAAGATAGAAGGTGGGGTCGGGGAGGTGCGGGGTGAGGGGAAGAGAGGGAGAGAGAGCGAGGATAAGATAGAAGGTGGGGTCGGGGAGGTGCGGGGTGAGGGGAAGAGAGGGAGAGAGACCGAGGATAAGATGGAAGGTGGAGTCGGGGAGGTGCGGGGTGAGGGGAAGAGAGGGAGAGAGACCGAGGATAAGATAGAAGGTGGGGTCGGGGAGGTGCGGGGTGAGGGGAAGAGAGGGAGAGAGACCGAGGATAAGATAGAAGGTGGGGTCGGGGAGGTGCGGGGTGAGGGGAAGAGAGGGAGAGAGACCGAGGATAAGATAGAAGGTGGGGTCGGGGAGGTGCGGGGTGAGGGGAAGAGAGGGAGAGAGACCGAGGATAAGATAGAAGGTGGAGTCGGGTAGGTGCGGGGTGAGGGGAAGAGAGGGAGAGAGACCGAGGATAAGATAGAAGGTGGAGTCGGGGAGGTGCGGGGTGAGGGGAAGAGAGAGAGAGACCGAGGATAAGATAGAAGGTGGGGTCGGGGAGGTGCGGGGTGAAGGGGAAGAGAGGGAGAGAGACCGAGGATAAGATGGAAGGTGGAGTCGGGGAGGTGCGGGGTGAGGGGAAGAGAGGGAGAGAGACCGATGATAAGATAGAAGGTGGGGTCGGGGAGGTGCGGGGTGAGGGGAAGAGAGGGAGAGAGACCGAGGACAAGATGGAAGGTGGAGTCGGGGAGGTGCGGGGTGAGGGGAAGAGAGGGAGAGAGACCGAGTATAAGATGGAAGGTGGGGTCGGGGAGGTGCGGGGTGAGGAGAAGAGAGGGAGAGAGACCGAGGACAAGATGGAAGGTGGAGTCGGGGAGGTGCGGGGTGAGGGGAAGAGAGGGAGAGAGACCGAGTATAAGATGGAAGGTGGGGTCGGGGAGGTGCGGGGTGAGGAGAAGAGAGGGAGAGAGACCGAGGATAAGATAGAAGGTGGAGTCGGGGAGGTGCGGGGTGAGGGGAAGAGAGGGAGAGAGACCGAGGATAAGATAGAAGGTGGGGTCGGGGAGGTGCGGGGTGAGGGGAAGAGAGGGAGAGAGACCGAGGATAAGATGGAAGGTGGGGTCGGGGAGGTGCGGGGTGAGGGGAAGAGAGAGAGAGACCGAGGATAAGATAGAAGGTGGGGTCGGGGAGGTGCGGGGTGAGGGGAAGAGAGGGAGAGAGACCGAGGATAAGATAGAAGGTGGGGTCGGGGAGGTGCGGGGTGAGGGGAAGAGAGAGAGAGACCGAGGATAAGATAGAAGGTGGGGTCGGGGAGGTGCGGGGTGAAGGGGAAGAGAGGGAGAGAGACCGAGGATAAGATGGAAGGTGGAGTCGGGGAGGTGCGGGGTGAGGGGAAGAGAGAGAGAGACCGAGGATAAGATAGAAGGTGGGGTCGGGGAGGTGCGGGGTGAAGGGGAAGAGAGGGAGAGAGACCGAGGATAAGATAGAAGGTGGGGTCGGGGAGGTGCGGGGTGAGGGGAAGAGAGAGAGAGACCGAGGATAAGATAGAAGGTGGGGTCGGGGAGGTGCGGGGTGAGGGGAAGAGAGAGAGAGACCGAGGATAAGATAGAAGGTGGGGTCGGGGAGGTGCGGGGTGAGGGGAAGAGAGGGAGAGAGACCGAGGATAAGATAGAAGGTGGGGTCGGGGAGGTGCGGGGTGAGGGGAAGAGAGAGAGAGACCGAGGATAAGATAGAAGGTGGGGTCGGGGAGGTGCGGGGTGAAGGGGAAGAGAGGGAGAGAGACCGAGGATAAGATGGAAGGTGGAGTCGGGGAGGTGCGGGGTGAGGGGAAGAGAGAGAGAGACCGAGGATAAGATAGAAGGTGGGGTCGGGGAGGTGCGGGGTGAGGGGAAGAGAGGGAGAGAGACCGAGGATAAGATAGAAGGTGGGGTCGGGGAGGTGCGGGGTGAGGGGAAGAGAGAGAGAGACCGAGGATAAGATAGAAGGTGGGGTCGGGGAGGTGCGGGGTGAGGGGAAGAGAGAGAGAGACCGAGGATAAGATAGAAGGTGGGGTCGGGGAGGTGCGGGGTGAGGGGAAGAGAGGGAGAGAGACCGAGGATAAGATAGAAGGTGGGGTCGGGGAGGTGCGGGGTGAGGGGAAGAGAGAGAGAGACCGAGGATAAGATAGAAGGTGGGGTCGGGGAGGTGCGGGGTGAGGGGAAGAGAGAGAGAGACCGAGGATAAGATAGAAGGTGGGGTCGGGGAGGTGCGGGGTGAAGGGGAAGAGAGGGAGAGAGACCGAGGATAAGATAGAAGGTGGGGTCGGGGAGGTGCGGGGTGAAGGGGAAGAGAGGGAGAGAGACCGAGGATAAGATAGAAGGTGGGGTCGGGGAGGTGCGGGGTGAAGGGGAAGAGAGGGAGAGAGACCGAGGATAAGATAGAAGGTGGGGTCGGGGAGGTGCGGGGTGAGGGGAAGAGAGAGAGAGACCGAGGATAAGATAGAAGGTGGGGTCGGGGAGGTGCGGGGTGAGGGGAAGAGAGGGAGAGAGACCGAGGATAAGATAGAAGGTGGGGTCGGGGAGGTGCGGGGTGAAGGGGAAGAGAGGGAGAGAGACCGAGGATAAGATGGAAGGTGGAGTCGGGGAGGTGCGGGGTGAGGGGAAGAGAGAGAGAGACCGAGGATAAGATAGAAGGTGGGGTCGGGGAGGTGCGGGGTGAGGGGAAGAGAGGGAGAGAGACCGAGGATAAGATAGAAGGTGGGGTCGGGGAGGTGCGGGGTGAGGGGAAGAGAGAGAGAGACCGAGGATAAGATAGAAGGTGGGGTCGGGGAGGTGCGGGGTGAGGGGAAGAGAGGGAGAGAGACCGAGGATAAGATAGAAGGTGGGGTCGGGGAGGTGCGGGGTGAGGGGAAGAGAGAGAGAGACCGAGGATAAGATAGAAGGTGGGGTCGGGGAGGTGCGGGGTGAAGGGGAAGAGAGGGAGAGAGACCGAGGATAAGATGGAAGGTGGAGTCGGGGAGGTGCGGGGTGAGGGGAAGAGAGAGAGAGACCGAGGATAAGATAGAAGGTGGGGTCGGGGAGGTGCGGGGTGAAGGGGAAGAGAGGGAGAGAGACCGAGGATAAGATAGAAGGTGGAGTCGGGGAGGTGCGGGGTGAGGGGAAGAGAGGGAGAGAGAGGATTGGGAATGGCAAGTTGTACATCATGACGGGGAAAGAAGTAGCAAGCGAAGTAGAAACAGATTAGATAGTAGAAAGAGATCAAAAACACAAGGAAGAGGCCGAGCGCCTGATGGAAAGGCTGCCGTCGCCTTTAGAACTGGCGGCCCACGATATGAGGTAATAGTGACCTTTTGCAAAACAACATTGCATTATGCTCCATAATGGTTTCGGGGGAGAAGGTGCTGAAGGTGCTACTCGGCAACCTTCTGGCTCCTGTGGCTAAGCCATCGCCGGGGCTCTGAGCCCGCCTCCTTCTCTTGAGTGGGGCTGTTTGTTGTTTTGTATGCTTCGGATGAGATGAGAGGACGGCTCGCTATCCCTCACAGCGATGGGTTTATCTCTCGCCGCCCAGCCGCCGGGCAACGCCCCCCTCCCCCCTCCCCCTTCCCCTCCTCCACCCCAGCAGCCTCACCACCCCCCCACCCACCACCCACCACCCATTACCTACCATCCTGCCTCTGGCCCCAGCCAGCGGCAATCCAAGAGACCACTTAAATGGAAACGCTATATGCTGATATTATTTATCAAATTATGTGGTAATGTCGTTTCATGTACCTGCCGTGGCCTCTGGGCAAATATTTAAAGCCGCACCCACCTATGTATATCTATATACATTGTAGAGTATTAAAATACAGCATTAAACTATAGTATTAAGATACAGTATTAAAATACAGTATTAAAATACAGTATTAAAATACAGTATTAAAATACAGTATTTAAATACTGTATCAAAATACTGTATCAAAATACAATATTAAAATACAGCATTATATATATGTATACAATCTACAACAGTAAATGTATATCAATAAATATACATGTATCATATACCCGTAACCCCTCAGGGTCTTTCTAGCTGTGGCGCCCTCGCCGTGTCGCGACACTGGCGTCCCCATGCGGTAACGGGAAGAACATGATTGGACGCCGCCGTCCCTATTCATTTCCTCTATTGTTTTTTAGCCTTTCCTGTTCTTGGTTCTGACAAACGATATCCAGAGGGGCCAAGTACCTTGGGTTGGTCCAGTGCTACAGACAGCAGGCCGTGCTTATGTGTTTCATTATCGCTCAATCACCGGCCTTCCATTCATAATGGTAATCGGTCTTTTCTCTGGTGACGGGTCGTTAGCGAGTGTTGCTAACTGTAGCACCCCCTGGCGGCTTCTGGCTGGTCGAGGTCTCAGTACCTGGGTGGATGGCCATTCCCTTCAGTCATTGACCTCACAGTGACGGCTCGGTGACCTGGTGGATGGCCATTCCCTTCAGTCAGCCACCCCACAGTGACAGCTCGGGGACCTGGTGGATTGCCATTCCCTTCAGTCAGCCACCCCACAGTGACAGCTCGGGGACCTGGTGGATGGCCATTCCCTTCAGTCAGCCACCTCACAGTGACAGCTCGGGGACCTGGTGGATGGCCATTCCCTTCAGTCAGTGACCTCACAGTGACGGCTCGGGGACCTGGTGGATGGCCATTCCCTTCAGTCAGCCACCTCACAGTGACAGCTCGGGGACCTGGTGGATGGCCATTCCCTTCAGTCAGTGACCTCACAGTGACGGCTTGGTGACCTGGTGGATGGCCATTCCCTTCAGTCAGTGACCTCACAGTGACGGCTTGGTGACCTGGTGGATGGCCATTCACTTCAGCCACCTCGTAGTGACGGCTCGGTGGCTTGGTGGATGGCCATTCCCTTCAGTCAGTGACCTCACAGTGACGGTTCGGTGACCTGGTGGATGGCCATTCCCTTCAGTCAGTGACCTCACAGTGACGGCTTGGTGACCTGGTGGATGGCCATTCCCTTCAGTCAGTGACCTCACAGTGACGGCTTGGTGACCTGGTGGATGGCCATTCACTTCAGCCACCTCGTAGTGACGGCTCGGTGGCTTGGTGGATGGCCATTCCCTTCAGTCAGTGACCTCACAGTGACAGCTCGGGGACCTGGTGGATGGCCATTCCCTTCAGTCAGTGACCTCACAGTGACGGCTTGGTGACCTGGTGGATGGCCATTCCCTTCAGTCAGTGACCTCACAGTGACGGCTTGGTGACCTGGTGGATGGCCATTCACTTCAGCCACCTCGTAGTGACGGCTCGGTGGCTTGGTGGATGGCCATTCCCCTCATTCAGTGACCTCACAGTGACGGTTCGGTGACCTGGTGGATGGCCATTCCCTTTAGTAAGCCACCTCACAGTGACGGCTCGGTGACCTGGTGGATGGCCATTCCCTTCAGCCAGTGACCTCACAGTGACGGCTCGGTGACCTGGTGGATGGCCATTCCCTTCAGTCAGCCACCCCACAGTGACGGTTCGGTGACCTGTTGGATGGCCATTCCCTTCAGACAGTGACCTCACAGTGACGGCTCGGTGACCTGGTGGATGGCCATTCTCTTCAGTCACCTCACAGTGACGGCTAGGTGGCCTGGTGGATGGCCAGTTTCTTTAGTCACCTCATAGTGACGGCTAGGTGACCTGGTGGATGGCCATTCCTTTCCGTCAGTGACCTCACAGTGACGGCTAGGTGATTGGTGGATGGCCATTCCCTTAAGTCAGTGACCTCACAGTGACGGCTCGGTGACCTGGTGCATGGCCATTCCCTTCAGTAAGCCACCTCACAGTGACGGCTCGGTGACCTGGTGGATGGCCATGCCCTTCAGTCGGCCACCCCACAGTGACGGTTTGGTGACCTGGTGGATGGCCATTCCCTTCAGACAGTGACCTCACAGTGACAGATTGGTGACCTGGTGGATGGCCATTCTCTTCAGTCACCTCACAGTGACGGCTCGGTGACCTGGTGGATGGCCATTCCCTCCAGTCAGTGACCTCACAGTGACGGTTCGGTGACCTGGCGGATGGCCATTCACTTCAGTCACCTCATAGTGACGGCTCGGTGACCTGGTGGATGGCCATTCACTTCAGTCACCTCACAGTGACGGCTCGGTGACCTGTTGGATGGCCATTCCCTTCAGCCAGCTCGTAGTGACGGCTCGGTGGCTTGGTGGATGGCCATTCCCTTCAGTCAGTGACCTCACAGTGACGGTTCGGTGACCTGGTGGATGGCCATTCCCTTTAGTAAGCCACCTCACAGTGACGGCTCGGTGACCTGGTGGATGGCCATTCCCTTCAGCCAGTGACCTCACAGTGACGGCTCGGTGACCTGGTGGATGGCCATTCCCTTCAGTCAGCCACCCCACAGTGACGGTTTGGTGACCTGTTGGATGGCCATTCCCTTCAGACAGTGACCTCACAGTGACGGCTCGGTGACCTGGTGGATGGCCATTTTCTTTAGTCACCTCATAGTGACGGCTAGGTGACCTGGTGGATGGCCATTCCTTTCCGTCAGTGACCTCACAGTGACGGCTAGGTGATTGGTGGATGGCCATTCCCTTAAGTCAGTGACCTCACAGTGACGGCTCGGTGACCTGGTGCATGGCCATTCACTTCAGTAAGCCACCTCACAGTGACGGCTCGGTGACCTGGTGGATGGCCATTCCCTTCAGTCGGCCACCCCACAGTGACGGTTCGGTGACCTGGTGGATGGCCATTCCCTTCAGACAGTGACCTCACAGTGACAGATTGGTGACCTGGTGGATGGCCATTCTCTTCAGTCACCTCACAGTGACGGCTCGGTGACCTGGTGGATGGCCATTCCCTCCAGTCAGTGACCTCACAGTGACGGTTTGGTGACCTGGCGGATGGCCATTCACTTCAGTCACCTCATAGTGACGGCTCGGTGACCTGGTGGATGGCCATTCACTTCAGTCACCTCACAGTGACGGCTCGGTGACCTGTTGGATGGCCATTCCCTTCAGCCACCTCGTAGTGACGGCTCGGTGACCTGGTGGATGGCCATTCCCTTCAGTCAGTGACCTCATAGTGACGGCTCGGTGACCTGGTGGATGGCCATTCACTTCAGTCACCTCACAGTGACGGCTCGGTGACCTGGTGGATGGCCATTCCCTTCAGTCAGTGACCTCACAGTGACGGTTCGGTGACCTGTTGGATGGCCATTCCCTTCAGTCAGTGACCTCACAGTGACGGCTCGGTGACCTGGTGGATGGCCATTCACTTCAGTCCCCTCATAGTGACGGCTCGGTGACCTGGTGGATGGCCATTCCCTTCAGTCACCTCACAGTGACGGCTCGGTGACCTGGTGGATGGCCATTCCCTTCAGTCAGTGACCTCACAGTGACGGCTCGGTGGCCTGGTGGATGGCCATTCCCTTCAGTCAGTGACCTCACAGTGACGGTTCAGTGACCTGGTGGATGGCCATTCACTTCAGTCACCTCACAGTGACGGCTAGGTGACCTGTTGGATGGCCATTCCCTTCAGTCAGTGACCTCATAGTGACGGCTCAGTGACCTGGTGGATGGCCATTCCCTTCAGACAGTGACCTCACAGTGACGGCTCGGTGACCTGTTGGATGGCCATTCCCTTCAGCCACCTCGTAGTGACGGCTCGGTGACCTGGTGGATGGCCATTCCCTTCAGTCAGTGACCTCATAGTGACGGCTCGGTGACCTGGTGGATGGCCATTCACTTCAGTCACCTCACAGTGACGGCTCGGTGACCTGTTGGATGGCCATTCCCTTCAGCCACCTCACAGTGACGGCTCGGTGACCTGGTGGATGGCCATTCACTTCAGTCACCTCACAGTGACGGTTCGGTGACCTGGTGGATGGCCATTCCCTTCAGTCAGCCACCTCACAGTGACGGTTCGGTGACCTGGTGGATGGCCATTCCCTTCAGTCAGCCACCTCACAGTGACGGTTCGGTGACCTGGTGGATGGCCATTCCCTTCAGTCAGCCACCTCACAGTGACGGCTCGGTGACCTGTTGGATGGCCATTCACTTCAGCCACCTCGTAGTGACGGCTCGGTGGCTTGGTGGATGGCCATTCCCTTCAGTCAGCCACCTCACAGTGACGGCTCGGTGACCTGGTGGATGGCCATTCACTTCAGTCACCTTACAGTGACGGTTCGGTGACCTGGTGGATGGCCATTCCCTTCAGCCAGTGACCTCACAGTGACGGCTCGGTGACCTGGTGGATGGCCATTCCCTTCAGTCAGCCACCCCACAGTGACGGCTCGGTGACCTGGTGGATGGTCTCTTCAGCCCCCGCACAGTGACTACCCTTTGACGAGATATATTTTTTTCTGCTGCAGCCGCCGCATGCCATAGGCTTGATGGTCCCTGTCAGCCATAGTGTCCCGTTCATTAAGATTGGCTGCCAGATTTACACTTTGAAGGCTCTTTGTGGCATTAATGGCTTAGTCTCTACTATTATGAGAAGCCATTATAACGATTAGAATGATTTCCTCTCCCCGGGAGCCCTTTATGCTTAGCTTTATTAATGGGGTTTACCAACGCTGGTGGATGTTATTCACGAAGACAGATATACGGAAGGCCTTTTCTTCCTTCATTACAGGATTGGTCCCCCACTACAGGGACGCTTTGTAAAAAAACGAACAATTATTTTCTTCTTCAGTGTGCCATCGAATCGGGCAAATCCCTTGCACAGGACTGTGGCATGCACGCGAACCGGTTGATCCTTTTCAGTACGGCTATACCCGACACAAGTGCTGCAACAAATGCGCTTCAGGATAGTAACTTACGAATCAGACATGAACCAAGAGATTAACGGGTATAACATCCTTGTAAAAGTATGGCGGTGAATCCCAGGTTATGTATTGCACGTAAATCATGTAGAACGCGCATATCCTTCAAGATGAGCGCTCGGGGTATAAAGAGGGTGCTTGGGACATGTTGAGGGTAAGGCGGTGGGGTTGGGAGGTTTGGGGTGCATGGGGGTTGGGGCTGGGGGTGGGGTGGGGGGGCTACATCGTCTTGGTGCGGACCCGGGGCCCGCTGAATACGTGGTCATTAAAGCCATACAATGTCCGTGGAGACCGTTGAACAGCGGGGCGATGCAGCCAAGACAAATCTTCCCTGGCTGAGACGGGCGGGGGAAGCATTACCTGGCGGAGAGAGATGCTGTTAGCGCCAGACATTATCGGTGAAGGCCATTGCATTTAAGGCTGTTAGACAGCCCGGGCACTGTCATTGGTGACGGTGACGGTGAGGAGTTGGCTGCTTGGTTGGTTGGGGTGTGAGGGGTTGGGATTATGGGGCCAGTGGGGTGGGGTGTTGAGCGGGTGATGGGGTGGATCCCGGGGATGATGGTGGGGTATTCAGATGAGGGGCGTTGTCGAGGTGATGAGGGTGATGAGGGTGGGGTGTTCAGATGAGGGAGTTGGTAGGGATGATGAGGGTGAGGGTGTTCAGATGAGAGGTATGGCGGGGTAATGATGGTGGGTGGTGGTGGTGGTAATGATATCTAAATGGATACAGGATAGAGGAAGTGGGTGTATTAAAGCGAAATGTCACCTGGGTAGGAATGCGGTGGAGTGGATCTATATGTTAGTGCCGTCAACCTGACGACCCATTGGGCCAAGGTAAGGTGGCACCGGCCGGAATGCCACCCCAACCCATGCCCATGACCTTGTCGATGTGGCCATATTTGCTCGTTATCTCTTTTAATAGAACAAAACAGCAAAACGAAACGCAAGGTACCCCGATTTATCCATTTTTAACTGTGCTAAGCTTTATTTATTAACTCAAAGTCAAATTACACAAATTCGGTTTATAAACTTTTCCGCAGTAAGTCACTATCTTCATGGTAACCGACACTTGTAATCTAAGAGATAAGCGATATCTAATGTTTAGCTAGGACAACTTGCCATGATGATTCACTATATCTTCACAGTCGTCGACAAACTGTTTCAAATTATACGATTTATTTCCATTGATGACACATCAGACAGTTTAAAGGTTGAACGCAAGAGTTATGTGGGCTTGAAGCAGTAAATGTTCTATTCCTTTTATATACATGTCTAAACCACATCTCCAGACATGGTGACTGTGACGAGTACATACCTAAGTTAACGGTAATGCCTTCGTGTGTGAAGCCGTTTAGTATTAAATTATCTCAAGCGTAGTGTGAGCGTAGTGTGTATGTTTTTCCCCATATAAACATGCATCCAATTATAAATTACACCTGGGAATACCCCAGACAGAGGGAAGGACTTTTGGAAATTTAATACGTCGCTACTAAAAGACGTCTTGTGTGTACATTTGGTAAAAGAATGTATAGCAAACATGGTGGAAATGCATAAAGCTCCTGGTACAACGTCAAGCCCCGACACTGTAAGATTTGTATTAAGTGACCAAATGTTCTTCGAGATGCTCAAGTTAGAAATCAGAGGCAAGAGTATTAGCTATAGCAGCCACAAGAAAAGGGTTTTGTTGAAAGAAGAGGGAGAATTGGAGCAGAGCATTAATGAAATAGAAGCATCCGTAGATCTTAGTAACTCAGAAGTACAGAGGCTGGAAACCCTTAAAGCGGGGCTCGAGCGCTTACGTCTGCCTAGAATGAAAGGTGTCTTTTTGAGGTCGAAATCATTGTACTATGAAGAAGGTGAAAAACCAAGTAAATACTTTGGTAATCTGGAAAAACGAAACTATGTCAATAAGCTCATAAATAGATTAATGGTTGACGGTACAGAAGTCGTGGAGCAACAAAGTATATTACGTGAACAAATGTGTTATTATAGAGCGCTGTATGCAAACCATGATAATCCGGGCGCAGATAATGATGTACCTGCATTTTTAAATGTTAAACACGTTAAGATGCTCGATGTGACGCAAAGAGAATTATGTGAGGGTAATATTACAATGACTGAGGTAGCTGACGTTATAAAGAATATGAAAAATAATAAATCACCCGGCAGTGATGGATTTCCGATAGATTTTTACAAGTTTTTCTGGAAGGACATAGGACACTATCTACTAAGAAGTCTTCAGTACGCCTATGAAGACGGTTCCCTCTCTGTTACACAGAAACAGGGTGTAATAACATGTTTGCTCAAGGGGGATAAACCAAGGGAGCTTATGAAAAACTGGCGTCCAATTTCTTTACTAAATGCAGACTATAAGGTTTTATCAGGCGTTTTAGCACAGAGAATGAAAAAGGTATTACCCGATATTATAAGTTCGGACCAGAAAGGCTTTTTAAAAGACAGATATATTGGAGAAAACACAAGGTTGGTCTATGATGTTATGCACTATCTAATTGAAAAGGGCAGAACGGGCCTGATGTTAATCATAGATTTTGAAAAGGCTTTTGACACTCTGAGCTGGAAATACATATTACAAGAGTTGGAACGGTATACTTTTGGGTGTTCTTTTCGAAAATGGTTCAATATTTTATATAAAGATTCTATAAGCTGCGTTATAAATAATGGTTTCTTCTCGCAATTTTTTCCCCTCGGCAGAGGATGCAGGCAAGGTGACCCACTGTCACCATATCTATTTATACTATGTATTGAGCCACTGGCCATGGCAATTAAAAAAGATAACACAATCAAAGGTATTCAGATTGAAGGGAAACAATATAAAGTTGGGCAATATGCCGATGATACATTTATTCTATTAGACGGAAGCGAATTATCCCTTAGAAATGTGTTAAGGTTACTAAAACGATTTGAGTATTGTTCATGGTTGAAGATCAACGTTGAAAAGACGTTGAATATGCCATATGGTTAGGTAAGCCGGATCACAGGCAGCCTATCTGTACGGACCTACCCTTGGCGTGGGTAAGGCACTTCCAACTTCTTGGGATTAAATTCAGTGTAGACCTGAGCAGTATGATTGATTTAAATTATGGATGGAGACTACCAGAATTTGAAACAATACTTAATTTATATGGTAAGCGCAATTTATCTCTTCGAGGAAGGGTCACTGTTGTCAAGACACTTGCACTGCCCAAACTGATCCATATCATGTCAGCCTTGCCTATGCCTGGAAAACGGTATTTAGATAGAATTAACGGAGCCATTCCAGGTTTTGTATGGAATGGCAAGAGGTCAAACATTTCGGCTAATAGGTTGGCGCAAACGGTAGAGTCTGGAGGAATCAATCTCCCACATATTGAATCAATGTTAAAAGCCTTGAAAATATGTTGGGTACCAAAATTAATTCGATGTGGGGGAGCCTGGCAAGACTTGTTCTGTAGCACGATATGTGGCGAAAAGGTACTATGTTGGGAATTGGATTTACAGTCTTTAGGTGACTTTGTGTTGATGAGTAACCCATTTTGGGCCGATGTAGCTAAATCGTGGTACCACTTTAGGCAAACCTGCAAGGTTGATATCAACGTTCTAGAATAGCCTCTGTGGAACACCTTTTTTATGACAAATAAAAATTTAATACGACGAAAAGAAGAATTTATAAAGAAAGGGGTTATTTTTGTTAATGATATTGTGGATGAAAATGGACTCTTTCTGGGCTGGAAACACTTTGTAAACAGATATAAACTAGACATAAATTTCGTAGATTTTTATGGTTTTATGCATTCTATACCAAGAGATTGGAAAGAACAATGTTCCGTACTGCATGAGAAACAGGCATCCGTTACATATAACTTTACAGACGCTATTTTGAAGGTAAAACGCTTGTGCAACCATCTGTGTAATGTATTCGTTGAGTCTTTGCCATATAACATTGTTAATGAAACGAAATGGGAGGAAATATCGGAACCACAAATAGAGTTAGAATGGAAACAGTTTTACAAACTACCAGTAACCGCCACTGTCGATGAACGTTTGAGGAGCTTCCAGTATCTTATTCTTCATAGAGCATTAGTAACAAATACCTTTTTATATAGATGTAAATTTGTGAGCTCCGATACATGTGTATTTTGTGGAAATGAATCGGAAACTATTGACCATTTATTGTATAGTTGTATATTTGTTAAGCCTATATGGAACAAAATAGCAAATTGGTTAAACGAGGCAGACCCAAATCTGGTACTCGAAGTGTCCATGCAATCCATCATACTGGGAGTAGTTACCTCGCTACATAGTAGATTATTAAATCATTTAGTGTTAATATTGAAGAAATATTTCTATATTTGTAAATGGGCCAAAAAGATTCCAAATTTGCAAGGTGCCATCAATAGTGTTAAGTATTACTATGCTGTGAAAAAATCCGCGGTAGAACAAAAACCTTCTTTGTCTGTTATTATATTTAAGAACAAATGGGAACCCATTATGTGCAATTTAATGAATATTTAGAGATGATTAGGTGTTTTTATTGTGGTTAAAACGTGGTCTTTGGTGTACCAAGCAATGTACTGTAATGATATGCGTTTATTATGGATCTGAAATATATTACTTTTGTACTGTAACATCGTTATGGAAATAAAAATATATATAAAAAAAATATAAAAAAAAAATAAATAAAAAAATTATAAATTATAGCTATACGCCGTGCAAATGTCCGTCTTTTTTCGGCATATATGATGTCTGTACCAGACGGTACAGGGACGTATTCAGGAATTTTTACGCAATTCGATGACCGGGGAGGAGAGTGGGGGGGGGGGGGTGATCTGCGCCTCAGATGGCCTAAATATTGCATTGGAAATACGGCATTCTTCCTAAGAAAGGGGGGGGGGGTGTGAGTTCTGGATCCGCCCCTACAGTATCTTCTCGTCCCACACTAGTTTTACCAAATGATCCATTTGATGCAAGCGCAATTCATCAGTTAACTACGAAAAGCCTCACTAGATGGCGTTACTATATGCGTGCTGTGCTGGTCAATACAGTCTGTCCGATCACCTATATCTCGAACATGCTTTAAATACTATTTACTGGCAAAATATAAATCAAATATAATATTATAATCACTACATATATGACGGCTGGATAAGATACAGACCGTTCTGTAGTGGATTTCAGTGGCGGGTCCAGGCGGGGAGGGGCACAGGGAAGCACGTGCCATTCCAACTACTCAAATTATATAGTAATGGCAACGAGCGATCAAAAAAAAATATATTAATATATATATATATAATAGATGTATATATCTAGCTTGCGTTCTTCCCATCACCCACTGTAGGCTGCAGACCAACTTATCGTTCATCTGGTGAATAAGATCGCGAAAAGACAGGTGTATATCGTGAACACAGCCTTTGAGCGTGCTTAATGCATAATATGTCATAACAATATCTGGAATGGAGTCAGTTATATATGTTATTCCCGTGCTGAAAAACGCAACGATGCTGGTACATTTCCCTATTTCTAAATAATAAAAACGCCTTCTATAGCATACAATACACGTTTTTAAATTCACTGATTCAATGTCTACTGCTCTGCAGAAAGCCATTGACTGATTTTGTTGCCTATGCTACCAATTGCATGGCAGTCAAGATGGAAAGACATAAGAAAGTATATAACGTATTTTGGCACTGTCTGTGTGGTTTACTGACGCAGCCGGCGGGTCGGAATCTACCTGAAGTCACATCGCCTTGGCCATCCAGCTGGCATCTTGCCGATATCCCTATACAGAAGGGAGGGATTACTTCTTCCCATCTCCCAGATTGGCATCCGGGAATTCTTGGAGATTCGCGATGGGCTGTTGGCAATTTTGGGGGATCGTTATCCGTACAATTCCTCGTTCAACGCAAAGACCCTTTGCCTATTTACTGCGATCAGTTATAGCAGTCTGCGAATTTCTCGATATTCGCGATATCACCATTGAGGCGTTTTTTTGGCGTTTTTTCCCCCAACTTTATAGTGTCCTCAGTTTCGAGATTCAACATTGCTCTCCCTAATTCTTGGGGTTTCGCGATTCCGAGGGGTACCCCCCCCCCTATACATTGGGAATATACTACAGTGCTGTGTGGAAATGTTTTTGGTTAAATCGGGTCAAGAAATCTCCAGAAGCACTGAAATGGGTAAGGAGAAACATTCCCCATATGCCAGGGTGCAAGGCGCCAGGGTTCGAACCCACGACCTGTTCATCTATAGCTCAACCTGCTTACCAACTGATATACAGTTATACATATGCATTTTGAAATACAGATGTGTTTACTCTTTGGGGCAACGTTATTTGTTTGATTTTAATTCATTTCAGGTATTGTTACACTAATTAACCAAGGCATCTCTGATTATCAAGTGTCAGGTTGACTTACTACCTGTGATGGCCTCTATACATAGCTGGCAGGTGATGTCAGAAGGGGGATGCTGGCGTATACTACGCCCGTTTAAGGCACTGACAGCAATTTATTTAGCTATGCATTAAGCAATAACTGAGCAAAAACAATGGATAGCCATATAAAGTAACAAGGTATTAGCCAGAACCCACCGTTTTAATTTTGCGGGGGGCAGTTTTTTTAGGTAGGCGGGCACTCAGCCATGATGTCTGGAGGAAAATCATAAAGCTCATAATTTTATAGGACACCGAAATCTGCTGTTGTCTATTGAATTGTAAATAACAAGCCCCAAATGTATCAACTCAATCGGCTGGCGCCAGGTTCCTTTGTGTACACCGAACACATTTGTTACCAGCCCAGATGTTGGCTTGTTAAACAAATCTGGCTAATACCCTGTAATGTAATATAGTTAATCAGGTAACTGTTGATACCCTCATTGACATGGTGTGGGCAGTATGGTTCATTTTGCATTATGAAAAGTGATGAATACCTACTCGGTATAGGATAATTGGTACGACGAGATAGATTAAACGTAACTCCATGGTTCAACATTATAATAATAATTGTAATATGAAACTCGTAGACACTAATTTCTCATGTAGCATGAAAAATAGCATGAACCATATTTTTCAATTGCTTAGCAATGGTCTGTATCATGCAAATATGACCGTTGTTAATAAAAGGAGTTCGTCCGGCGGTTCATAATAGGAGTTCATGTTTCAGAATCTTGATATCACAAGCGGAATGACACCACACCTCTCGGTCTAGGGTGCAACACGACTAATCAGTAATGATACTCAACAGCAATATTGTGTCCTTTTTTTAGAAACTGTGACAGTCATGCTTATGGGCAAGTATGTTTAAAAAAATATATTTATATGTTTTGAAAATAAATTGTAATCATTTTATAATGTTGGACTTTATGTGACCAATATATGGCTGTGTCTTAGTGTCCCCTGTGTCAATGGGGAGGCTCATATTTCGTTGAAAGCCATTAGGTCACCTTATGTTATAACAAGACACAATGCAGCCGTGGTGGAAGTCTATTAATGGTGTCACCATCTAGCTTTAATGTATTGCTTTACCTGCCATTGGCGGGTCTTGCGTCGGTGAAATGTGATCACTCTCTCACCAGACCAGAACTACAGACGAGATCGATGAATTCCCTTCGCTGTGATCTCTCTATGTTTTATTGCTTTTAGGTCCCTACCGACAGTCGCCTCCAGTCAAAAGACAAATACTGAGAAGAATACAAAGCGATTGTGACGCGGGAGGAAGGGTATCAGCCGACTCCAAGCGCAGGTCAACCGCCAGCTTGAAGCACATCGGCGACACAGGCGCCAGGGAGAGTGGGTCAGGGAGCATGCGCAGACTGCAGCAGCGCGGCGGGTGGGCGCCGCGTTATAAGCGCCACTGCAGTAGTGGCGACGCCGAGTCTGTGGCGGCCATGCGCCGCTTGGATTGGGTGGCGCCGGGGTGGGTGGCGCAGGGGCGCCGCGGTGGCGCCGTGGTCCTCGACAACCCCCTGGCGGCTGGCGGTCAGTCCCCGCCTCCCCCGCGTATCGCCGAGAGCTGGGACTTGGAACCAGAGTGCTTCGGTTCCCGCGAGATGCTGCTCACGCGGACCGGAGTTCGCCCCCAGCACGATACCTTCATGTCGATCAGTAACGAGTCCTACGTGAGCGACAAATCCGACGCCGTCTTCCTCGACGACGGCGAGTCCCCGCTGAAATGTACCCACCCCCACAAAAAACCTGAACCGGAAGTAATTCGGTCAACGCTGCCTCCGAATCGGTTTCCATGGCAACGCGATGTCGGCGTTCAGTGTTCGATCATGAAGTGGACGCCGCGCCGCTTCGCGCGGACAGACGCGCCTTGCTCGGACGAGGACGAGGCGGAGGACTCGGGGGATGAGGCCGCTCACCACCGGCGTGTCGTGACGTCATCACACAAGGCGTCGGTGCCGAGGCCGACGCTGGTAAAGCGCGCTGTCTCGCGCTGCTCCAGTTCGCCGGACTACTTCCAGCGCGCGACCAGGGACAGGCGGCGCGCTGTGACCTTGACCTCCTTCGGCGACGTGGAGCCCGAGGTGCTGTCTGATTCCGCCATAGACAGCGAACAACGCAAGATGTCCAACGCGTCGACCCGCAGCTTGCGAGAAGCATCGGTCAGGTGCGTGTCATGTTATTTATTCATTGATTAATCAAGTAGGGTAAGTCTACGTTAAATGGATCTCAATGTGTATGTCAGCCTTAAATAATTAAACGAGTCTCCCTAACGCAGTTGGTCAGCGGGATGGAGATGCAGATCAACGGGTCCTGGGTTCGCGCCCTGGTACCTACACCTGAGACATGTTTCATCTAACCCCCATGTTATTAGTCTCGGGAAGTTCCGTGATCCAATTTACCGTTAAAGTGCACAAAAGTGCGTAAGATATATACTTCAAATTTATTTTGTTTCTTAAATTATTGAACTAATACAGGGAGAGGAACACCAGCGCAGCGAGCAACTGTGCGAGGGAACAACACATCATCGTCTCGTTCGCCCTGCCCCCTCCCCCTCCTACCCCTCCTGCCCAATCACGTTCTCGTCTCATGGTAAACAAGTCCTGTGGCATTTCGTGGTCAGCATGGCGCGCTTGATATTATTACGTAATAATACGGTTTCATGTCCCGAAGGGTGTAGGAGGGAATTGGGGGCGTTATGATCAGCACTACATCTAGTGCTGCTGTAAAACATTAGTAGGGCCTCTAAAGCCCGGTTCCCACGAGGCAACTTTTCCACGACACCCGCCTTCTGGACCATATCTGGTGAAAATGTGTCTGCTGAAAATTCTCCGTTCACACGGAGAGATTTGTCCAGGAGATTTTTTACGACCTTCAAATTGGCCATCTGTTCTTGAGGAAGGCCTACCTTCTGGAATATTCGCAGCGGTCTCAAAGCGAGGGAATCACGCAGTCCCTTGACACCAACCAGACCCGGGACCAGACCCGGCTGCGGCTCTTTGAAGATGTCGCCTGGATATAGAGCATGTCCTATTTCTGGAAGACGTCGCCTGGGTCGTAAAAGTGTCTTAAATCGTGTCTTGAGCGCCCGTTCACACGGTGAGATTTTGGGCAAACACTGTCGCCTGCCTCGGGTGCGGTGGAAAAGTTGCCTCGTGGGAACCGGGCTCAACAGGGGAGGGGCCGGCGCGAGAGCTCAGTGGGCTAGAGCGCTCGCATTGCGTGTTCTGGCCACCTGACAGCCTAACGGCGCGCGGGTCGATGGTTCGAGCCCTGCTGTGGCCATGTCTGTGTGGTCGCATGATAAATATCCCATGTTTTTCTTCTTAAGGAATAGGGGGGTTACCCCCGGAGGCATGGCTCCACTCTCCCTTCTTTCTCCCATTGACGCGATGTGACCAAACGTGGTTAAAGCGTCCTGAATCACCAACCATCTAACGGGGGTTAGCCATGTCGCAATGTCGATTTTGAGAAGAGGTCCACGTCGCGTTTCGATTTTAAGAAGAGGTCCATATGGCGTGTTGATTTAAGAAGAGGTCCATATGGCGTGTTGATTTAAGAAGAGGTCCATATGGCGTGTTGATTTAAGAAGAGGTCCATATGGCGTGTTGATTTAAGAAGAGGTCCATATGGCGTGTTGATTTAAGAAGAGGTCCATATGGCGTGTTGATTTAAGAAGAGGTCTATGTCGCGTGCCCCTAAGTCGTCTTGTGCCGTACGTCGATTTTAAGGCAGCCCCAACGTCGCATTTCGTTTCGATTTTAAAAATCGCTGTGTCGCCGTGTGAGTTAAGAGAATGTGGTGCTGGCGATTTGCCGTGTGACGCCGACCCCCGTGCCACAGTAATGCTGACGTAGCCCCCTCCCCCCTGGTGTGCCATAGTAACGATGACGTAGCCCCCCCCGTGCCACAGTAATGCTGACGTAGCCCCCTCCCCCCTGGTGTGCCACAGTAACGATGACGTAGCCCCCCCCCCTGGTGGGCCACAGTAACGATGACGTAGCCCCCCCCCCCTGGTGGGCCTTAGTAACGACGACGTAGCCCCCCCCCTGGTGGGCCACAGTAACGATGACGTAGCCCCCTCCCCCCTGGTGTGCCATAGTAACGGTGACGTAGCCCCCCCCCCGTGCCACAGTAATGCTGACGTAGCCCCCTCCCCCCTGGTGTGCCACAGTAACGATGACGTAGCCCCCCCCCCTGGTGGGCCACAGTAACGATGACGTAGCCCCCCCCCCTGGTGGGCCATAGTAACGATGACGTAGCCCCCCCCCCCCCTGGTGGGCCACAGTAACAATGACGTAGCCCCCCGTTTGCCACAGTAATGATGACGTAGCCCCCCCCCCCCTGGTGTTCCACAGTAATGCTGACGTAGCCCCCCGTGGTGTACCACAGTAACGATGACGTAGCCCCCCGTGGTGTACCACAGTAACGATGACGTAGCCCCCCCCCCTGGTGGGCCACAGTAACGATGACGTAGCCCCCCCCCCTGGTGGGCCATAGTAACGATGACGTAGCCCCCCCCCCTGGTGGGCCACAGTAGCGATGACGTAGCCCCCCGTGTGCCACAGTAATGATGACGTAGCCCCCCCCCCCCCTGGTGTTCCACAGTAATGCTGACGTAGCCCCCCGTGGTGTACCACAGTAACGATGACGTAGCCCCCCGTGTGCCACAGTAATGATGACGTAGCCCCCCGTGGTGTACCACAGTAACGATGACGTAGCCCCCGGTGTGCCACAGTAATGATGACGTAGCCCCCCGTGGTGTACCACAGTAACGATGACGTAGCCCCCCGTGTGCCACAGTAATGATGACGTAGCCCCCCGTGGTGTACCACAGTAACGATGACGTAGCCCCCCGTGTGCCACAGTAATGATGACGTAGCCCCCCGTGGTGTACCACAGTAACGATGACGTAGCCCCCCGTGTGCCACAGTAATGATGACGTAGCCCCCCGTGTGCCACAGTAATGATGACGGAGCCCCCCGTGTGCCACAGTAATGATGACGTAGCCCCCCGTGTGCCACAGTAATGATGACGTAGCCCCCCCCCCTGGTGGGCCACAGTAATGCTGACGTAGCCCCCCCCGTGCCACAGTAACGATGACGTAGCCCCCCCCCCCCTCCTGGTGTGCCGCAGTAACGATGACGTAGCCCTCCGTGGTGTACCACAGTAGCGATGACGTAGCCCCCCGTGTGCCACAGTAATGATGACGTAGCCCCCCCCCCCCCTGGTGTTCCACAGTAATGCTGACGTAGCCCCCCGTGGTGTACCACAGTAACGATGACGTAGCCCCCCGTGTGCCACAGTAATGATGACGTAGCCCCCCGTGGTGTACCACAGTAACGATGACGTAGCCCCCGGTGTGCCACAGTAATGATGACGTAGCCCCCCCTGGTGGGCCATAGTAACGATGACGTAGCCCCCCCCCCCCCCTGGTGGGCCACAGTAACAATGACGTAGCCCCCCCCCCTGGTGGGCCATAGTAACGATGACGTAGCCCCCCCGTGCCACAATAACGATGACGTAGCCCCCCCCCCTGGTGTGCCGCAGTAACGATGACGTAGCCCCCCGTGTGCCACAGTAATGATGACGTAGCCCCCCGTGTGCCACAGTAATGATGACGTAGCCCCCCCCGTGCCACAGTAACGATGACGTAGCCCCCCCCCCCTCCTGGTGTGCCGCAGTAACGATGACGTAGCCCTCCGTGGTGTACCACAGTAGCGATGACGTAGCCCCCCGTGTGCCACAGTAATGATGACGTAGCCCCCCCCCTGGTGTTCCACAGTAATGCTGACGTAGCCCCCCGTGGTGTACCACAGTAACGATGACGTAGCCCCCCGTGTGCCACAGTAATGATGACGTAGCCCCCCGTGGTGTACCACAGTAACGATGACGTAGCCCCCGGTGTGCCACAGTAATGATGACGTAGCCCCCCGTGGTGTACCACAGTAACGATGACGTAGCCCCCCGTGTGCCACAGTAATGATGACGTAGCCCCCCGTGGTGTACCACAGTAACGATGACGTAGCCCCCCGTGTGCCACAGTAATGATGACGTAGCCCCCCGTGGTGTACCACAGTAACGATGACGTAGCCCCCCGTGTGCCACAGTAATGATGACGTAGCCCCCCGTGTGCCACAGTAATGATGACGTAGCCCCCCGTGTGCCACAGTAATGATGACGTAGCCCCCCGTGGTGTACCACAGTAACGATGACGTAGCCCCCCGTGTGCCACAGTAATGATGACGTAGCCCCCCGTGTGCCACAGTAATGATGACGTAGCCCCCCGTGTGCCACAGTAATGATGACGTAGCCCCCCCCCCTGGTGGGCCACAGTAATGCTGACGTAGCCCCCCGTGGTGTACCACAGTAGCGATGACGTAGCCCCCCGTGTGCCACAGTAATGATGACGTAGCCCCCCGTGTGCCACAGTAATGATGACGTAGCCCCCCCCCCGCTGGTGTTCCACAGTAGCGATGACGTAGCCCCCTTCCCCCCCTCCTCCCCCTGGTGTTCCACAGTAATGCTGACGTAGCCCCCCGTGGTGTACCACAGTAGCGATGACGTAGCCCCCCCCCCCTGGTGTTCCACAGTAATGCTGACGTAGCCCCCCGTGGTGTACCACAGTAACGATGACGTAGCCCCCCGTGTGCCACAGTAATGATGACGTAGCCCCCCGTGTGCCACAGTAATGATGACGTAGGCCCCCCCCCCCCTGGTGGGCCATAGTAACGATGACGTAGCCCCCCGTGCCATAGTAACGATGACGTAGCCCCCCCCCCCGTGCCACAGTAATGATGACGTAGGCCCCCCCCCCCTGGTGGGCCATAGTAACGATGACGTAGCCCCCCCCCGTGCCACAGTAATGATGACGTAGCGCCCCCCCTGGTGTGCCATAGTAACGATGACGTAGCCCCCCCTCCCCCCTGGTGTGCCGCAGTAACGATGACGTAGCCCCCCGTGTGCCACAGTAATGATGACGTAGCCCCCCGTGGTGTACCACAGTAACGATGACGTAGCCCCCGTGTGCCACAGTAATGATGACGTAGCCCCCAGTGTGCCACAGTAATGATGACGTAGCCCCCCCCCCCCTCCTGGTTTGCCGCAGTAACGATGACGTAGCCCCCCGTGGTGTACCACAGTAGCGATGACGTAGCCCCCCGTGGTGTACCACAGTAGCGATGACGTAGCCTCCTGGTGTACCACAGTAACGATGACGTAGCCCCCCGTGGTGTACCACAGTAGCGATGACGTAGCCCCCGTCCCCCCCTGTGTTCCACAGTCATGCTGACGTAACCCCCCGTGGTGTGCCACAGTAACGATGACGTAGCCCCCCGTGTGCCGCAGTAATGATGACGTAGCCCCCCGCGGTGCACCACAATAACGATGACGTAGACCCCCGTGTGCCGCAGTAATGATGACGTAGCCCCCCGCGGTGCACCACAATAACGATGACGTAGACCCCCACTGTGTACGCGTATCCTGATTCCAGCTTCCGCGACACCTTCGAGCGCCACGTGCTCCGGGATCCAGAGACTCGGTCGCCGTCCAGCAGTCCCTCCATCGTGGAGGATCTGGTCGGCGGCGGCACCCGGAGCACGTCCATGAATCCGGTGCCCACCACGGACCTGGGCATGCGCAATGACACCCTCCGCTCTCCGTGCGTCTCCCCGGTCCCCTGGCTGGCGCAGTCTGTACCGGAACTGGTCGTGACGTCATCAGCACACGGAGACCCAGGTAAAGCCACTCACCGACCGATTACCAAAATACGACAGATGGTGTTTTTTTGTTGTCTTTGTTTGTCACTCTAACGTCTGGTAAATTTCCTCGGCTCCTGTCAACAGTCACTTCTTGTTTTTTGCTTCATCGTCTCAAGGGGTCGTCCGCAAAAACTTATAATACTTATAATAAACTTTAAACTTTATTGCACCAAAAGGCCTCAGGCCCACAGTACAACATGAAAAACATATATGCAATCAATACAATACAGTCATACACGACTGTTGAACAAATTCCGTTTGACGTTTAAAGCAGCCTACTTACATGCGCCATCTTAGACTTTTTACAATTTAGAATCAGGACTAAAAGTATCTCAAAATTATGATATATATATTTTTTATTATTTTTTTTTTTTTATCATTTAGTGTGAAAAGATGGCATGACATGCACTACAAAAGTGAATAGTAACATCAATACATTGATACATAGATATAATTCATATACGAGGCAAAAAACGCTGCAAGAAGAAGATCTATCCACATAAAAAACAATGATTAATTGAAAAGACATTTCCATTCATCATTAAATATCTGTTGGCTGTATAACGGTTTCTGCTGAATGACACATTTCTCTATATTAGAGTAGTATCTTATAATTCTCAACGCATTCTGTACCCTAAGTTTTACTTCCTTACATTTGCTAGATAATATATAGCTTTTGACAATGACTAAGATATGGTTTAGTAGACGACAATCTTTTGAATAGCTTGCACCAAACATTGCCGTGGTTAAGGACAGTAACGGCCATATGCGAAAACCGGAATGCGCCTCAAACCAAGTTGCAAGTGAATGCCACAGTTTCTTCACATTTGGACATTGAAAAAATAAGTGTTCAACAGTTTCAACTGCACTATTGCCATATCGTATACCAATCTAATGTTCCGGATAAAACCTTATAATCAGCATTTAATAACGAGATGGGTCGCCAGTTTTTAAGCAGTTCCCTCTGTTGGTCGCCTTTTGGTAGACATGTGATGACATCTTGTTTCTGTGTTATGGAAAGGGAACCAGATTCGAAAGCACAAGTAAAACTCCGCATCAGATAATGGCCTAAATCCTTCCAAAAGAATTTGTAGAATTCGATCGGTAATCCGTCATTACTCGGGTGAAAGAAGTGTCGGGCGGTTTACCGACGCGTAATGTGCGTATTCGGTTTACCTTGGGGATACACCGAGCTACCAAAGAAATGCGCCCAATGTCAGTAATGAATCCAGTGAACACACGCCATTTGTAATCATAACGTCTCCGAGCCGCGCAGTCACACTATATGCATTAGGCTTCGCAATGCCCGAGCTGGCATTGCGTCATCCTACGCAAAGAAAAGACCAGAGACGCAAAACAGGGAGATGGAAGAGCAAAATTTAAAGATGAATCCAAGGGCAATAAGAGAGATATGGGGGAAAAAGATGTCCAGCTTTGAGAATTAGAAAAGAAGCCATGAGACTTAACGCCAATGGAAGCTGAGATCTGCTTTGTGTAATGACATTTGCGGAATCGATGGAAGTACATTCTGAGCTTGATCCTTTTTTCGGCGTTTTTTTTGCCTATCTCCGATTTGAACAGTACCGAGACGTATTTTTAAAGTGTGACGTGATGTTGACGTCTCCATTAGCTATATGAGAAACAACTCTCAAGATGGCGGAGGTGACCTTCAGCGTCAAAGTCAAATGGGTCCAGCATCCCTGTTCCGCGGCAAGCTATTGCGTGGCTTAGGAAGTGAGTGACCAGGCCACGTATGACTGAACCAACGGCGGTTGGCTCACATTACATATATATTTATATAACCTACATAATGACTAATATATATATACATATATCGATATAACCTACATATTTTGTCACATATCCTTATATATATATATTGATATAACCTGTATATTGGCCCATACATATATATTTATATAACTTACATAATATTATATCGACTCATATATGTATATTTATATAACCCACATATTGATTCATATGACGTCACGTATGGCATGACGTATATGGCGATGGATATCGGAAACGAGGCACAATGAGGCTCAGTCACGCGTAGCATTGCCGTTGTATTTCAAACCCTGTCGCCATCACATGGCACAACAGCCCCGATTGGCAGAAACGGGACCACGGTATAGCTATTATTGGTGTCAGAACTGGCGGTAGTTTGTACGTGCGCCATGGAAGGGCGCAGGTGTTTTTGGCTTCGCCAGGAGTCCCACTCAGTACGTGAGCAACGCAACCCCACTGCCTAACCCTCCCCACCCCATTCTGTGCCATCTGCCACCCCTCCAACCCCACTGCCTTTCCCTACCCACCCGGGCATTCTCTGCCACCCCCCCCCCCTCCGACCCCACTGCCTTACCCTTCCCACCCCATTTTCTGCCACCCCCCCCCCTTCCAACCTTAATGCCTACCCTCCCCACCCAATTCTCTGCCACCCTCCCCCGCCCCCTTCCAACCCTGCTGTCGGCCCACCTACCCTCCCCATTCTGTATCCCTCCCTCACGTATTCACCCCACCTGCCGCTCTACCTCAAGGGACACGGCCGTTCATTTGAGAGAAGCGATAGCGGGGAGAAGGGATGGGCGGAGGGGGGGGGGTGTAGTCGGGCATTGGGGGAGGGGGGGGGGGTATCTGCGAGGGTCAGCTGGCTGAGACCGGAAGTAGTCGTAATTTGGGAGCCCAGCGGGTGTGAATATAACTGTTGACGCGCTATAGGCGGTCCGCTACCCACTCCACTAGCAAAATCCTCGGCGGTGTTTCAACTTCTCTATCCATTACTGCCCGCCCTGAGTAATATGGTCTAATACATGAGGTCCCGGCCTTTACTGAATAGACCTGTCTCAGGACTGGGCGCTGCTGGGGGCCATACCCGGACAAGGTCAATCTCGTTGTCGCCAATTTGCCAAGGCGTCCAAGGAGCTCACCTTACGTACCCTGCCAGCCCCGCCCCTACCCTCTCCGTACCCTCTCCGTACCCTCTCCATAACCTCTCCCTACCCACGATCCCTAGGGACCCACCTTCCCTAGGGACCCAACCTGCCTAGAGACCCACTCTCCCTAAGGACCCACCCTCCTTAGGAACCCACCCTCCATATTGACCGACTCTTCCTAAAATTAGACGCCCCCTGTTAAAGTACACTAATTTAATATTGTGCGTTTAATGTTGTCCTAATTTAGTTTTGTCATAACTTAATGAGGGCATGAAACAAAATATAAAATGGCGCAAAATGGCTACCAATGTCTCCCGCCCGCCCCACGTCCACATCTTATTCCGAAGTCGAATTATGTTATAGTGAATCTTTACACATCACGAGCTACACGCCGCGGGTAAATCCTCTCCTCTCTGAAGTTAATTAAGTCGCCGTTTTGTGGGTGAATCCGTAGTGGACCGAATGGCGTCATTGTCCTATTGAGGAAGGCGTGGTACACAATACCCGGTATTTATAAGCGTGATAATGAAGTAAGTGTACCAATTAGCAGCACATATGTATTCGTTTCCACGAAACTGAGTGGGCCTACTCGCATCATGGAGTGGACAATGTATCACGTTTATCACTAATATGGATAGGTGCTACCTAAAAAAATGCGAGCGTACATTTTTTAATTCAGATATTCCGAGGGGATACATTTATATTAATATTCAAAATTAAGCTCATTTCGGCTTGCCATTAAGAATATCTTTTTGTGGGATGACGTATAGTATGCACGTGCTTGTGGCATATCATCCGGTTGCTTAGGAACTCCCATTGTGACGTCATGTTTATAACATTTTGACTTCACAACTACTCACTATGACAGCAGCCGATGGGCGGTCACCAAGAGCGCTCTGCTTGGCAACAGACATTTTGCGCGTCGCTTATAAATGAACTTTAATTTGAAGTATGCATCCAGTGTTAACATTGAAAAAATTATTCGTTAATTTTGTGGGGCTGCTGATTTAATTATTAAAGACATGACATAACAGGCTT